>PVKS010036493.1:0-19310 GCA_004027875.1 Aplodontia rufa | reverse complement strand
TGGATGCAAAGGCACCCCCAGGGACCCCCCCACCAGCCTGGATGGTCTCACATGAGCTCCTGAGGGACACCTACACCCCAACCATAGCAGGGACACAGCAAGGAAGGGCTGATGCATGGCAGAAAGCCAACAGTGTTCTTCTGGGAGGCATGGAGCACTGGTTGTCCAGGGGAGGCGGCCCCGGTCTCTCACCTGGCCTGGTGGTTGTCACTGTGGCCGGGAAGAGATCTGAGCTAAGCGCTAGTCTGTTCCACCCTGGCCAGCGTTACCTTATCCTTTGGGAAAAGATGATTGGTGCTTAGGAGAAAGAAGAATCACCTGGCAAACAGGTTCCACACAGACAGGGAAGGGGCTCAGAGCTGGGGTACACAGCTGGGAGAGCTTTGCAAGCAACGCCCTGGGGTGGAGCCAGGTCCCAGCCGGAGGAGAACAAGGCTTTGCAAGAGGGCCAGGAGCAGTGGCAGATGGGGCAGGAAATGGGGCACAGAGGGCGGTGGCTTCAAGCACTCCCCCAGGCTGAGACTGCTCAGGAGCACAGCGCAGATATCCCTGGAGTGGCTTTGAGGACAAGAGGAATAGGACTTGGCTTTAGAAATGTGGGACAGAGAGTAACGACCGCAGGCACCGAGGCCTGGTGGAAGGGTACTGCAGCTGTGCAGTGGACTCAGTGCAAGGGAAGAAGTGAGCGCCTCCACCCCTGCACACGGTCCTCCACCTGGAGAGGATGACGTCACACATCTGCACCATCGACCCCTGGGCTCCCTCAGTCACCTCTTCACTACTCTCTGTCACCCCGGCCCTGACGGCTTCTGGGATCCTCCTAGATATTTTCCTTTCTCTGTAAGACTTCACCCCAAATACTGCTTGTCTGGTGCGTGTCTTTCAGCTCTCAACTCGAATGCCACCTCTCGAGAGGTTTCGTGGAACTAAGCATTCATAAACACTCACCCTTCGGACTTCCAGGGTCCTCGGTGGCCGCTTACATTGGATTGACTTTGCTGTCAGCAAAAATAATCTAGACGTCTAAGCAAACACAACTATTTGAAGGCAAGAGAGAAAACAATAAAGACAGATGGAATCTGACATGGGGCAGGCCACAAGCAGAGGGAGCCACGCTGAGGAAGGCTAAGCCACACTGACCTCACCCTGGCAGCCCCTCCCAGCCTGCAGGACACAAGGCGCTGCTCATGCTGAAGGGCTGTCCCATCCCAGGTTGTAGGCAGGGGTCTGGGCTACCAGGGAGGCCAGAGATGGGGTGGAGGGGCACTCCAAGGCCTGCCTAATGTCCCTGACTGATGTGAGATGCCAGCAAGCACGTGAGACTCCCAGGACCCTGCCAGGGAGGAGCAGCAGAAGGCCAATGTGACTTCAGAGCTTCCCAGCTGCAGACAAAGTGTACATTAAAGTCCCACCCTTTCTGATGGGTTTGGCAAATACCTTAGGCGTTTACTTGAGACCCAGGTAAATGTAAAAGGACCATGTCCCCAAACTAAAGCTCACATCCAAGGATTAAGGACAACTATAGAGCACCCTGGCACAGTCTACAGCCACGCTCCCCCAGATCAAGAGGGTCAGCCAGGAACTTCCCGCCACGAAGCCCAGCTCCTCCCCAAGGAGGGGCACAGTGACACGCAAGGCTGGCACTGAACTGGGAAGTGCAGAAAAGGGAAGACAGGCGCACCCCACAACTGAGAGGAGCCGGCCAGAGAAACACACGGCGCTGCCCGGGCTGGGATCTGCAGGCGAGGTCCATGAGGAAGAGAGATAAGCGCGGTGGACAACGCGCAAGGAAGGACGGAGCAGCGTTTCAGAAAGACAGAACGGTGATGTGTGGAGCCCCACAGCCAGCGGCTAGATAACAGTCAGCACCTGGCAGCGTGAGGCACTGTCCACAGATGTCACCCAGCAAGATCGCAAACAAGAGCCTGAAGGCTTGGTCCCCAGCAGGAAGGGGACGAGAAAGCAGAAAGAGTGGCCTTGGCCCTACCAGAGCGGATGGGGAGCAGGGTAAAGAATATTTGAAGAAATGTTAGCTAAAAAGCCTTAAATTCAACCCGCGGCAGACCCCCCAGGTCCAAGAACCCAGCGAACCCCTGGCAGAATGAAGGAAAGGACCAAGGCACTGAGAGGGAGCCAAGGACACCTCCCTCGAAGGCCACCGGGGGGAGGGGAGTTGACAATGGGGAGGGGGTGGCTTCCTCCACAGTTGAGTGGGGGCTGAGAGGGTGGCTGCTGCCCTGCCCACCACAGCCCTGCGGAGGAACATCCTTCAGCTGCAGGCTACAGCCTCGGGGAAACAGGGGGATGAAGAGGAGGGTCCCAGGGCTCCCAGTCTAACATTTAAAAAAGCTACTCAAAGACAACTTGACTTCTTAAAATAAAATGAAAAGTGTGTTCTGGGGTTTATAATGCAGATAGAAGCACAATCCATATGCGGTAGGGACAGGGCTGAGCTGGGCAAGGGCCTGACAGCCATCGGAGGATAACAGGAAGAGGTGAAGATGTGCCTGTGGTCACTGAAGAGGCCACCGAAACAGAAGCTGAAGAGGTGGGGTGTAGAGGCCAGTGGAAGGACTGGAAGTAGAGGCTGAAAAGTTCTTGGCCAAAGAAGGTGGCTGGGGAGAGCAGCAGGATGTGGCGTAAACAGCGAGATGGTGGCACCAGGGACCCCAGGGTTAACCGCGGATCCACCAAGTGCTCGGAAGGTACCGGCAGGAGGGATTTTTAAAAGGCAGCATCCACTGTGGGGTGTTTATAAGAAAGGCACTTACAAGGTCCATCAGGAAGAGGAGAATGGATGGGAAAGCCCGTGCCACACTAACTCGGCCTCAGCCCGCCTCTGGAGCCCTCCACAGCACTATTTTCCCTGGCCAGGCTGCACTCCCCCAGTGTTCCTAAGGTCACTGGGGCTAGGTACAGGGGAAGAGCAGCACAACCATCAGGCCCTCTGAGCCCCGCCATGGGTCCTCCGTTCTCTTCCACTCCCGGTGGCTGGAATGGAATGCAGCCTCAGGACAGGGCCTCTGATGAAGGGGCAGGTGGTAGACCCCCAGCTGGAAGAAGCTGGGGATCCAGGACCATGTGGGAGGACACATGCCAGCCAGGTGCACCCACCCTGGGCTCTCAGGAGGGTAAAGAATGAGCTGTGTGTGTGCATGCGTGCACACATGTCTGTGTGCATGTCTCTGTGTGCACGTGTGCATCTGTGCGCATGCGTGTACCTGTGTCAGTGTGTGCATCTTTGCACATGTGTGTCTCTGTGTGCTTGTGTTGCATGTGCACGCATGTGCCTGCATGCATATGTGCATGTCTCTGTGCAGGGTATATGCACGTGTGTACGTGTCTCTGTGTGTGCGCGTATCTCTGCGTGCATGAGTGTGTGAGGCCCGGAGATGTTACCTGTTGGTTGGTTTTGCATTAACGATGCACTCTGCTTAGATTCCCTGTGCCTTGCTGTGTTTCTCAGGTTGCATGACCTGTGGGGCAGGATGTTCTAACCGGGGTTGTTGCTTTCTGCCCACAATGGGACAGGTCGCCAGCATTCAGGGACTCGCCTGCCTGTTCCCCACCACACCTCAGGGCAGGGGGCAGAGCCAGCCTGTGCACACTGAAGTGTGAGCACGCCTTCCTCTCCTGCTTGGGAGGCCGTACCCTGTGCCTGGCCCAGGGGAAGTCAAAGCAGAGCCCAGGCTCAGGCACAAGGCAGTGATCACAGCTCTGCACTTTCTGATCCTGGTCCCAGAACTGAGTCACTGTGCTGCACATAGGAGGTTATGCAATGGGGGGAGCCACAGCCTCTAGGACTCCACCCAGTGGGGGCCGTGCTGGGAGCCGAGGCTGGCGTGTGACTCAAGGGGGCAGGAGGCAGGGGTTCTGGGGGCTGCAGGGCCCCAAGGCAGCCTCTTTCTGTCCAGGCCACAGTTTCCCCAGCCACAGCTAGGGGTGCCCCTGGAAGGTCCAGCAGTGTCCTGAGCCTGGTTCTTGTGATGAGCGTTTCTCTTCTGTGAGACTTTATTTCTGAGTTGTGTTTATTTCCTATGTCGTGTAAGCTTGTTTTTTTTTTTTAAAAAAGATCAATTCAGATATAATTTGTTCAATATTTTAAAATTATAGTTTTGAAAATGCAAATGCTTTCTTAAGCCTTTAAATTTGTCTTATAAAACGTATTCTCCCTCTAATAGGCAAATTTTAATAACTTCCTTTAAGGAGCCTGTGAATAATTCTTGGTCCATTCACTGACTTAGTTAATTTAACAGCTTTAAGCGTTTTGATTGCATTTACAAAATGAACATATTCAAATTTATGTTTTAGTATTTCAATTGCCGATCTTTAACAAAACCTTCTGAGTATAAAGCTAATTTTAAAAGTCTGGTGATTTAAACATATGGATGCGAGGAGCTTATTAGGGGGTTATTTCTTAAATGTTCTGAAACCAAACTGAGCACAGCGAGATTACGACGTGGCACCGCCAGCCAGTTCCCTCGATTGCTCACTAAAATTCTCAGTTTACCCGGTTTTCATTCTATCAGACTGAAGTCTCTTAAATACTGCCAATATCCAAAATGCAGTGTAGATTGCCTTCTGCTAAAATACTCATACTAGGAATGTCGCTCTCTTCAGTCTGTCTGAACTCAGGCACAAGCTTATCTGTGGAGCAATTTGGCCAGACTGCCCCAGGCTTCCGGCCACCAGCTCTCGGTGCCTCAGCCTCCATTTTTGTCCTGTTCAGGATGTCGAGGAGGTGGAGAGAAGGTGCCTGGTCCTGACTTCACTCAACGCATCTCTAGGCACCTGCTGCTCCCATGGGGTTTCAGCCTGAGGGTTCTGGGGTCACCTTGGCTCTTGAGATAGTCACACACTCCACGTGCTCAGGACATGATGGGACCATGTCTCAGGTTGCGATTTGCAGGCTGGACTTTGATTCTCCCAGCACCTGGACAGAAGCCTTGGGCCTGAGGGTGGGGGCTGGGGCCACCCAGCCACCTCCTCTCTGACGAGAACATCTATTGGAGGGTTGGGTTCACTCCCTGGGCCCTGGACCAATCCACCTGCTCTTTCTATGAGGCTGGGGGCCATGGCTCCCTGAGCAATTAGATGGGACCCCTCCCCTCTTGTGGCTGATGCTGTCACCCCACAGTCCTGCATATCTGCAGTGCCAGAGGTCACCATGTCTTTGTGTTGCTCCGGGACTGGCTGGCCTACTCCCTCCATCTCATCTGCCGTAGTGGAACCAGCTCGGCACACTGCCGGGGAGGCCGCTTTGAGCACTCTGCCTCCTGACCTCCTCTGAGAACCATCCCAGGCCCCAGTGGACCTGGGGTGGATGCCTCAAGCCCTGAATTCCACAGGGCTTCTCTGCAGCTGGGGCCACCAAACTGGTGAGGAACAAGTGTCCCCCCATGGAGGAAAGGACCAGAGGTAACCTTGGGTGGCCACTGCCCTGTCAACACAAGGTCTCCTTCGGTGGCCAAGGAAGAGCCCTAGGGCCGTGGGCCTACTCTCCTGGCCATTGCCTTCCTGGGCACCAGGACCTGGAATGCTTACCTGGAATGTCCAGGTGAGCAGGACCATAGTGCAGTGGGCCCTGGAAGCTGATGGGCTCCCCTCAGTGACCAGTCACAGTGAGCTCCTGCCCGGGTTTGGGAAGCTCATTAAAGCATCACTTTTAAGAGAGAATTTAAAAGCTCAGAGAAGCAGATGTCCCCTGACACGGGGCTGTGGACAGAGCCCTGAAGCCAAGCTGACCAGGACCAGACCCTGGTCCACATAGCTGCAGGGGCCAGGTCGTTCCCAAAGCAGGGTGATTATAACCGTCCCATGGCGGAGGTGGAAGGAGGTGGAGCCTGTGCAGTTACCAGCTGGGTGCCATTCTCGCCAACCCTGGGCTGCAGCAAGCAGGCCAGTACCCATCTCCAGCTGTGGACACTCTGCCTGGGACCTGCCAGCATGTGGGAGTGGTCAGTTCCCACTGTGTCCCTGATATGGCCCCTTGTGCTCTGGGCCTCCTCCCCCTGGGTTCCTACGGAGGACCCTGGCCCCAGCCAGGCAGCTCTTAGGCACAGCTCCAACCCCCTGGTGGCTCTAGCTACGGCCTTCCTGGTCACACTGGAGCAGTTTGCTTTGCTCTTAAAATAGGGACAACTTCCGGAAACTCCAGCGAGCACCGCAGTTCCTGCCCTCCTGTGTGTGTGACTCCTTGCCGCCTGCCCTCTCTGAGCCTCCACTCCCTCCTGCATCGTGTGGCATGTGCGATGAGAACTCGTGGCATGTTGGTGGCACCAGCCTGCTGCTCCATGAACTATCAGCTCCTGCTCCAGTGTGAGGCCTGGTCCCCTTGCTGTGGCATGTCCGCCTGGCCTCCTGTCTCCTGAGCCCCCTCGCTGATCCCAGGTCTTCCAGCACAGGGTCGATGGCTCCATGGACTTCTATCGGGATTGGGTGATATACAAGCGGGAGCGGGACGTCCACAATCATCTGGGGGAATTCTGGGAAATGACAGCATCCGTGCCCTGATGGCCCAGGGTAGGCAGGCAGTGCTGGGTGAGGGTGGCCGTGGGCCTGGGCGGAAGGGCTGCCCTTTGACCAGGGTCATCCAGAGCAGAGGAGCCCAGGTGGGCACAGGCAGGGCACGGCCGTGACCTCCCAGGACATGTGTCCCCTGTTGGGGTCTCCCAGAACACAGAGCAGGGACTTGTCCCTTTGTGGGTGATTGAGGACCTGAGATAAGAGGGTCCATAGACAGCAGGTCCCATGCACAGCTCTAATTGGCCTCCACTTCCTCTCCTCCCTGGCACTTCCTCTCGGGGAGGAGGCTCAGGTCTGTGTTGTCCTCTGTCAACCCTCAGCCAGATCCTGAGCTGGGAGCAAGGGCACAGCACAGTGGCATCTTTGTCCTCTCCCTGCCTGCCTGCAGAATCACCCATCCTGTCCAGTAACCCCTTACCATGTGCCAAGTGCTCCCCATCAGGTAAAAAGGAGTGCCATGACTTCCAGTGTGGCTGGCGGGACTCCACGGTCCTTTCTAGACAAGGGCAGCCTTTTGCAGCACAGCGACGGTTCGTCCCGTCGTGGCCCTCTTTCCACGCGCATGCAGACTCTACCTGTCCGGGAGCATCCTTGGCCCCAAGACTCAGAGCCAAGTAGACCTTGCAGGTGAGGACAAGGGAGGTTGGCCCTCAACGCCTGGCTGCTGATGCATGAAGCTGTCTGTACCTTCAGCTTCCAAGCTCAGAGCCCCGTGCCCTGGGGGTGCCCAGTCCAGGTTGCTTCTGTGGGTCAAGCCTGGGTCCCTGCACGGCAGCAGCGAGCACTCTCAGCCAGCACCTTGGTGAGTCTTGTGCTGGACCCGAGCAGCTGGGGAGGGAGGAAGAGCCGGGCCCAGAAGGCCAGGCACATGGTGAGCACTCAGACAGGACTCAGTGTGGGCAGTGGAGGGATCCAAGTGCAGGGCATGGACCCCACCCTGACTCTGGCCTTGTGGGTGCCTTCTCCAGCCTCTGCAGGCCCCTGCATCCCTGACTCTCACCCTGCCCTTCATCTTCAGAGAGCATCCCTCCAGCCTTGCCTGGATGGGTGTCTGCTTGTGTCCCTGCCCTAACTCTGTGGTCCTTCTTTATGAGGACCCTAGTGACATCGGGGCCACCCTGGTAAGCTGGGATCCCTCCACCCAGGTCCTTAATCGTGCCAGCATTCTGCCATACTTGAGTGGCAGGTTCTGGCTCCACTGTTCAGATGGTGGTCTTGATCTGCAAGGTTGTCTCTGTCTTTTATGCCCTCAGAGAGCCTTTTGAAGAGCAGGTTTTGATTTTGATGCAATCTATTTATCAGTATTTGCTTTTGGAGATCATACTTTGATTCCTAATCCAAGAAATCTTTGCTTTCTTCTAGAAGTTTTCTACTTTAAGAGTTCGTCTTGAGGTCCGTGATGGGCCTCAGGTTGCTTTTCGTCGGTGATGTGGCATGGTGGACGACATTCTTTTTGTCACATACGGGCCATCTCAGCCCCACCTGCTGGGGTTCAGTCTTTCTCCGCTACACCTCCTGTGGGCTTTCTCCTTATCTGTGGATCTACTAGGAACCTCAGCTGGGTTCCGGTTCTATTGACCTGTCCGTCTGGCTTTGTGCTATCCTGATGATCTTGCTTCACAGCAATTCCTGATCAGGATCAGGTAATGCTGCTCCCCAACTTTGTTTTTCCCCCTGAAAGAGGTTTTGGTTCTTCACATCCTGTGCTGCCCCCTATGAATTTTATAACCAACCTCGGGTCTCCAAAGCAGGCTGTTGGGGTTCTGATTTGGACTGCATCTGTACATCTATTTGGGGTGAATTAGCATCTTAACACTGCTGAATCTCCTGACCCTGAACCAGATGAATCTTCCCACTTGTTCAGTTCTGACCAAAAGTAGTTTTGAGATTTTTGGGTACAGTCATGCACATACAGATATTGGATTTATCCATTAGTGTTTTATATTTCAATGCTTTGGCAATGGTGTGTGTGTTAATCTATGGCTGTTCCCTGGCAGCACTGGGGAAAAATCGATTTTTATATGTTGAACTTATGTCCTGCAACCTGATGAGACTCGCTAGCTCTAGTGGTTTTTTCGTAGGTTAAGTCAGATTTTCTACGTAGATGATCATGTAAAAGGAAGGAAGGAGAGCGAGGGAGGAGCCCAGCAAGGAGCCCCAGGCTGCCTCAGGAACTGGGCATCACCCAGCAACACCCAGCAAGAGAAGGAAGCAACCCCCTTCCTCCTGCATACGGGTGGGACATGCTCATTCCCTGGCCAGCTCAGCTGAGCCCACAGCCCTGGGGACCCTCTAGAGAGGGCACGCCTGACCCACACAAGCCACTAGGTCGAGTGCACCCTGCAGCGTGTCCAGATGAGGTGATTCGTCAGTGGCCATAGAAAACTAGAACTTTCTATTCCTCAGTGGCCCAGAGCTTTGTAAGGCCAGGATCGGATCGAGATCGCGAGCATTTTTCCGTTTCTTTTGAGATGAACTGCAGTTTTTCTTTTGGAGTCTGGGAAGACAAAGAATTGATTTTCAAGAGGTGAACACTTTCCATTCCTGCTAAAGCTCGCTTGCGCGTGGCGCATTCCTTTTATATACCGTCAGGTTTGATTTGCTCAAATCTTGCCTGGGATTGTGGCATGTATGCTCATGAGGGATGGTGTGGGTAGCTATTTTTTCTTGCAATGATTTTGCATCCTTCTCGTGTCAGGGGACGTTGGGAAGCAGTTGCAACTTCTCGATTTCCAGAAAGTGTGTGGAGGAGATTGCTGTCATTGCTTGCATCATTTGGGAAGGCCCCTGGGCCTGACGTTCTCTTGTGGATTCTGTGCTGCCCCCCTGACCTGCACATCCCCTCTACAGCAGATCACATCGCCTGCGTAGTTTCTCTCTAATGAAAGTGGTCTCGGCCGTCATTTCGGTTCATATTGCACGTCCGGCTGGGCGCTCCTTGAGTAACTTGGGTAGCTCAAAGAAATCGTTGAATGTGTTGGCAGCATTATCGATGACGTCCCCGTGCTCCTGCTCTTCTGCATCCAGGGCAGCAGCCCTCCTTGTTCACGGGCATCTCTCACTCTGGTTCCCCCAAGTGCGGCTCCAGGTGCTGCCCGCTTTCTGCTGTGTTGGAAAATGATTTCCGATTTCCCTCTTTACTGCTCTGTGCCTAAATGTTGTTTAGCAGAACGTTATTTAGGATCCAGATATTTGGGGAGTGGCTCCTACAGACTGTGGAGCTCTTTCTTTTTAGTTTCTAATTCGTTCTGTCGCTCCCAGGCACACAGAAACACTCTCCACAACCACAGGTGCTCATGGTGACGTGTGCCACGTCTGGTCCTGGCCTCTGTGGCCCTGGTCAGACCCTCAGCACCAGGTGGTCCGGGGCAGCTGGTGTACAGAGAAAGAGCCTGGGGGGTGGACCTAGTGTGACCCGCCCTCCCTGAGCCTCAGTTTCCTTGTCCGTAAGGTGGCACAGGTGCCCCAAAGCCCCCAGGACACCGTCTGCAGGAGGACACCAGCGGAGCAAAGGCAGGCAAGACGGTCTTCCATGAGGCTCCCTTTGTGCGGGAAGACACAGTGGGTATAGGCAATGCCCCCTGTCCTGTCTTCTCACCCTCCTGAACTTCTCCCAGTACCCGGCCTGATTTGTGGTTGGTCTTCTCTGTGTGCCCCCACCCAGAGCCTCAGGGAACTTTGGGTCCTCCCATTCTGCACCCAGCAGCTCTGCAGCCCGCGAGATCACAGCTGTCCAGTCCTCCACACACGCCAGGCTGAGCTTGGGGCTCTGGTTGGCTCCTAGCCGTGGCACCCATGTCCCCACCTGGGGCCTTTGTTCCCTGGCCCTGCTCAGCTGCCAGTACGGGTTTGTGGAGCCCATGGTGGTCACGCCATGCTGAGTCCTGCCGAGGCAGAGGCTCCTTGACTCCCTTGAGGACAGAGACTTCGCCTCTGGGTCCTCAAATTACAGCCTAGGCCCACTGGCCCACTCGTCCTCCCAGACCCCTCTTCCAGCTGCAAGGACCCTTTCCCAGGGTCACAGGGAACATGACCCTTCCTGGGATGGGTGATGCACCAGGGCTCCCCAGAGACGGAAAAGGCTGGGCATTGAGAAGAGCCTGAGTGGGAAGTGATTCCCACAGGTCAGAGGCTGGGAAGTCCCTCAGGAGCTCGTGTGCAGCTGGAGACCCCAGGGCAGGGAGCACCATGAGCCCAACCCCAATGGCGAACAGCCAGAGCCTGAGCTGGAGATTGCTGGGGAGGTCCTGGAGGCCAGGGGCTGGAAGCTCTGGTGCCATGGGCAGGAGAGGCCTTTGCCCCAGCCCCAGGGCACAGACGGACTCACGTGGCCTCTGGACACCCAGTCGATGGGCTGGTGCCGCCCACACTGAGGGTCTTCCTGCCACTCAGTCCAGGCCTCACGCACCAATCTCTGGAAACACCCACAAGATGCCCAGCACAGTGCCACACCCAGTCTGCAGGTGAAGTTGTTATAGTGGGTCACCTACGAGGAGCCTTGGTAGCCCCAGTCACAGACAGCAGAGAAAAAACCCAGAGCTGGATCCCTGTCCTCAAGGTCAGAAAAGGCATGCTGATTGGGGTCACCTCTTTTCTCCATCAGAATGGCACAAATGACTGAAGAAAGACACAGAGAACCCCTGTCCCCCAGCTCCGGGAGCATCTGCAGGTGCAAAGCCTTGTGGGGGACCTGGGGTGCAGGTGGCACCCTTCAGGGCCTCCTGCTCTCACCAGAGGCTGAGACAGTCCCAGGGGCATCAGATGGACTCCCTGCAGAGCGTGGCTCCTGTCCTTCCAGGCTCAGCCTGGTTTCTTCCGCATGCTTGGAGGCAGATCCCCTGGTTACAGCCTCCCTGCTCTCAGGGCTGGGGGCTTCCAAATGGGAGTCCAGAGAGTAAGGCCACCTTCCAGTGACACCTCGATGGCATCTGTGGGGGAAGGAGGCATCTGCCCAGCTAGCTCTTGTGGTGCCAGGAGGGCTTTCCGTCAATGCTGCTGTTTGTAAAAGGTACTCCCTGCTGTGTCCGTGAGACAGAGGCAATGCCCTGTGTCCTGTGTCCTGCCAACCTCCCATGCTCCTCTTGAGGGTGAGGATGGCCACTTGCCCCATGCCTTGTGGTCAGATGGGGCCATGGGAGGCCACTCGGGCTGTGCAGACAAGGAGTCCCCATGCCCTGAGGGAGAACCCAAGGCCCTCTGCCACGCTGCACTGCAGTGCCCGAGGACGCAACAACACCATGACCCTGGGGTCAGTCGTTTCAGCAGCCATCGGCTCTCACAACCACTCCCACAGAAATCACACCAGAAGGGCCATAGCACCGCGGCAGAATCTGCCACCCGCGGCCTGGCCTCGCAACCCCATGCTGGGCTGGAGGGGTCTGGTGGAGGTGCTGCCTCTGACCAGGTGGAAGGCGATGGCAGGAAACCCCTTGTGCCTCAAGGGAGGAGACTGAAAAACAATATGAAAGCATGTGTTTGTTTCCTTGCTTGTCTGACTAGATGTTGTAAGAAAAGGAAGAGCTTTGCAGTTGGCAGGCAGGGAAAAAACAAAAAGGATCAAAGCGTGCGGGGCTTGAGGCCTCACGGAGACGGAGATGGCCTCCGTGTCCACACGCCCCGACGCGCGGCACGGCCTGGCGCAGCCTGCAAGCGGTGAGAGCAGTGATTTTCTGTCTCTTTTGTTTTAACAGAGTCTCAGCCTTGTAGTAAAAATCCTTCCTCCCACACTCTGGGGACATCGCCGTGAGCTGATCGGTGCGGAGGCACAGAGCTGGATTAGTGAAGAAATGGGTCAGATTGGAGAAGTGTCTCGGGAAGTCAGGCTGGGGGAGCTGTGGCAGAAAGGACCTGGGGCCAGGTCCCCTCCAGGAGTACCCTGGGACCTGGGCAGAAACAAGCCCCTGGGCAGACCCACAGCTGCAGAAGTTGCTGTGAGTGCAGCTGGGTGAGGGCAGGGCTGGGAGTGTCCTCCTGGTTCCCAAGCTCTCTGGGCTCTCAGCCAGTGCTGCCTCCTACCCTGTTCTTCAGCTGCACTTGAGCTGCTCTGGTTGTCATTGTCACCATGACGAGTCAGCCTGAGGCATATGGGTGGGGGGCGGCCCATGAGCTGATTCCTGGAGATTTGCAGGAGGCTGGACGCCCCACCGCCCACCACAAGACGTGGCAGAAGTCCCAGTCAGGAAGCCATCTGAAACGTCCATCTGTCCCAAGATGGCACACGGGGCCCCAGAGTCCTGAGTCTTCAGTGGCGAGAGGTGCTCTGGAATCTGACTGGGGGTCAAGGCTTCATCCTCCATACCGACCCAGAGTCAGTGTCCTGGCGGCTCCCGGCAGACTGAGGTTCACCGCACAGCCTTTGGAGAGCTACAGACGCAGCCTGCTCCCCACCACCTTAGCCACAGGACAGCATGACTCCTGAGCCTGCAGGGCTTCCTCCGGCTCAGGGTGGCTCCATCCTCGGGAGGAGCTGGTCTTGGAGGGAACTGTCCCCTGGGTGTCCGGGCCTGCTCAGCGTCCTCAGAAAGGGCCTCTTGTTGGTTTGCAGCTAAGACACAGCAGTCAGGACAGAAAACACAGCAACCCAGTGAAGTGCACTTAGCTCTGAGTGCAGACGCGGTCCTCCGTGTCACCATGTGGGAGTGTGCGGAGCAGAGAAACCCAATGGCCATGTGGCTAAGCTCGTGGCTCCTGGGCCCTGTTCTGGGGTTGTGCTCGTAGGACTCTACCTGAACCTGCTGGCCCTGACCCACCCGGCCCCTTTCCCTCCTGACACCGCCTTCTGCTCCCCAGAGAGCTGCATGGGACGAGCTGGGGTGGGCCCTTTGGTGGAATGCAGTCACCATGCAGGCCATGAGGCTCCCTGGAATGAGCATGTGCATGGTTCCATACCTGACTGCCCATCAGAGCCTCCTGGGGAGGCCCAATACATAGTCACAGGCCCCTCTCACGGGAAATAATTAGAATCTGGGTTTTAGAAAGCCTCCTGGGGATTCTGACGGCTCACATGGGAAGCACACGGCAGCATGTCCACCAGGCAGAGATGATGGCCAGGCCTCCCTGCACCCCATGGCCACGTGTCACAGTGCCCCAGCCATTGCTGAGTACGGGGACGAATGATCCAACACAGTGAGCTTAGATACTAACAAGAATGGCATCCATCACCAGCATCTGTGGTCTGCTCAGCAAACCTTTTGGCACTAGTTGATTTCCAGAAGTCGGATAATTGAGCGTAGAAATGCAGTAAGCCCAGGCTCCTAGATTCTAAAATGGTGTGTCACTGCAGCAAGAGCTACACGTAACATCACAAAACTGTCCATTAGTTAACTACACATCCAATGGGACTTAGATTCTCCTGATAATCAGCCAAATTCTTTATGTGATCGTGAAAGGGTGAACCCATCTAGATTCCTCAATGCAAAAGCTGTAATTCTGTGGCTTAGATTGTATTCATCATTTGTAGAGAGTGTGGCCAGGACTTAATGGGACCTGCTTGTCCCCAGGGATGCGGGAACCTCTTCCTGTAGTCACTGAGTCAGGGACACTGCCCTCAGGGAAAGATGTGTGTAAACTATTCATGTCCCTGCATCTGAGCCGCTCTGTTTCTTTAAAAATGATTTTAAATTCTGGAGCTTACCATGTATGTCAAAGGATATAAAATGGAAAGTATAGTTTTGGTATTTTTATACTTCATAGAAACATGCTTCTAATCACCACGCAGGTCTAGGACCAGGGGGACCCCAAGGGCCCTCCCTCTCTCCTCACGGTCTCGCTCCTCCAATGCAATCCCTTCCTCATTTCCTTGTATATGTTTACTCCCTAAGTATCCAGAATACTGTGGGTTATCATTCTTTTGAAATCAAAACTTCATAAAATGGAGTTGACAGAACCCACTGTCCAGACCCAGCTTCTTTTGCTCTTACGCACGTGAGCTATCCACTTCCACTATGGGTTGGATCTGGAATGTCCCCCAAAAAGCTCATGTGCTGAAGGCCTGGTCCCGGGCAGCAGGGTTCAGAGTGGGGCTCTGAGGCACGGTTGGGCCATGAGTCTGACCTCGGATTTGCACTGTGATGGGCGACTCCGTGATGGCTAACAGACCATTGGGAGGTGGCCTGGTGGAGGAAGCAGTCCCTGGGGCGCCCTGGGAGGGCTCGTGCCCCCGCCATGCTCTTCCAGCAGGAGGCCTTTGCTTGGAGCCTGCCGACCACAGACTGAGCCTCTGAAACCATGAGCAGAGGCAGTCTACTCCTCTCGAGACTCACGCCAGGTGTTGAGGCCGCAGGGCCTGCTAAGGTGACTGAACCTCGTGGAGAGGGTGCTGCTGCTTGCTGGGCGCCTTACCCAGAGACCTCCCAAGGGGCTCTTGGGAGCAGTTTGGCTGTGTCATTCCTGGCTGTGCCTTCCAGCACACATGGTGGCCTCTCTAAGCCACTGAGGGGAACTGGCTGGACAGGGCCGCATGTACCCAGACCTTTCCTGAGTTGCTGCGTCCCTCCGCATTGCTGCCACCGATTCCAAAGCCCCCAAGCCCCTTATGTGTCAGACTGAGGCTCTTTCTCCTTTGGGGAGTGAGGAGTGAGCAGGAGCACCTCTCTTTGGTTACAGTTTGCATTTGTCCCATCAGTACTCAGGAGACTTTTATAAACGTGCTGGCTCCTCAAAGCGCCTGTTCAAATCTTGTCCCATTATGAGAGTGCGGTGCTGGGAAGGGAACCCGGGCCCCGCGCTAGGCCGCGCTCTGCCGTGGAGGTGCCCGCAGCCCTGCTACGCATGTCTTGGCTGAGCTTCCATATGCTTTCTGGTCATTATTTGCAGAAGCCTTTTAGATAGGAGCCTGGGCTAATTTTTTTTTTTTTTTAGATAAGTATGATGGCCAGGTGATGTTCCTGCCTGTGCCCGCCTTCTGGTGTGAGGCTTGGCTGTTACATTCAGACTGTAGACCTTGTGGTGCGGGAGGACCCGGCTGGATCTAATCACCTGAGTTTTGGAGGTGGACACCCTCTCCCCCAAGATTGGTTGCTGTTGTCTTTGAAGCTGGACCAATGGGCCCCAGCCCAGGAACGAGGGCAGCCATAGAAACTGAAGGCCAGAGGCGGATCTCCCCAGAGCCCCTGGAAGGAGCCAGCCCTCCCACCCCTTGCGCTTAGCTCTGCAAGGCAAACATGGGCTTCTAACCTGCAAAGCTACAGGTCATACGCTCCCGTTGTTTTAAGGCACTAAGCGTGTAGTGGCCCCTGGCAGCAGGCTGGACATCTAGACACCTCTGTCCTCTGGGACATCCCTTTTCCTCTCTGAAACCTT
Organism: Aplodontia rufa; assembly: GCA_004027875.1. Lineage (NCBI taxonomy): Eukaryota > Metazoa > Chordata > Mammalia > Rodentia > Aplodontiidae > Aplodontia > Aplodontia rufa. Next base: position 3,485 of record PVKS010036493.1, on the reverse strand, counting down.
TGGAAAGCAGAAGTCCTTGACTTGAACGTGGCCACACTTCTCTTCCCTTGTCCTTGGTCATATTTGAGAAGTTTCTGCCCACCCACCACCTCCCAGGAGGCCTCCTCAGCTTTCCTGCTTGCTCCTGCTCTGGGTTCAGTGCAGCTGAGTCGGCACACACAGTGGTTCCCAGAGGATTTGGTGGGCAAATGTGCTAGGGAATTCCCCAGGTGGGTGCTCTGTAGGACAGGCCACTAAACCACGTGGCCAGAGACCCTTTGGGAAAGAGTGTCCCACAGGATGCTTGTTCATGGGGTGTATTTGGGAACAGGGATCCAAGGACCCGTGAGAACCATCCTCCTCCAGGCTTCAAGAGTGACAATGACCAGTCACTCAGGCCTCCTCACCGTGCAGTGGACACAGCCCTGGGATGTTGGCTGACTGTATCCAGTGGTCCCCACACTACCTAATGACTCAGCTCCGAGCAAATGCATTTACAGGTGGAGAAACCAGACTGAGTGAGCGGCGGGCCCGTGCCTGAGGCCACCAGGGGAGACATAGCTGGGTTCTTGGAATCTCAGTCCGGGGCCCCGGCCCACACTCACCGGCACTGACCCCACAATTCTCCCAGGATGAGCTTGTATCGCCCCGCCTCCCCAGCCATCCTGAACGAGCTGAACTTGGCAAAGTCGTAGTTGCGCTCAAAATCCACCAGGTCCACCCAGAGCTCACTGGTTCCTGCGGGGCAACCGCCTAAGTCTCAGCCTTTGAGACCTTAATGCCACCTGCCACAGAGGTCCCAGGGGACCACATGGGGAAATGTCCAGGTGACACCTGAACTTGGCAGTCAGGGGAAGCTCATCTGGGAATGTCTGAGGACCCCTTGGCTATGCGAGGACCTCAAGATGGCTCCGGGTCCAAAGCATCTCCCTGCGACTCCCCGTGGGCCTTGGCTGGATGGGAGTGGACACTGATTGCCTCAGGAGTGTGACCCCCTGCAGAGCCCCTGCCTGGGCCAGGCCCGAGGCAGTATCTGCAAGCATGTGAGGACACTTCACTGTGGAGCAGCTCACACAGTAGAACAGAGTGGGTGGGAGCATCATGCTGCACCTGAGCTGCAAGAGGCCTGTGTCCCAGGACACACAAAGCATGTCCCCAAGCCTCACTGACCCTGGACCCTCAAATGCCAGCAGCCCACAAATGACAAGTCCCCACCCTGTGTTCTGGGAGACCCCGACAGGGGACACATGTCCTGGGAGGTCACGGCCGTGCCCTGCCTGTGCCCACCTGGGCTCCTCTGCTCTGGATGACCCTGGTCTAAGGGCAGCCCTTCCGCCCAGGCCCACGGCCACCCTCACCCAGCACTGCCTGCCTACCCTGGGCCATCAGGGCACGGATGTTGTCATTCCCCAGAATTCCCCCAGATGACTGCGGAAGCCCTGCTTGTATGCCACCCAATCCCGATAGAAGTCCACGGAGCCATCGACCCTGTGCTGGAAGACCTGGGAGCAGTGAGGGGACTCAGGAGACAGGAGGCCAGGCGGACATGCCACAGCAGGGAGACCCGGTCTCACACTGGAGCAGGAGCTGATAGTTCATGGAGCAGCAGGCTGGTGCCACCAGCATGCCACGAGTTCTCATCGCACATGCCACACGATGCAGGAGGGAGAGGAGGCTCAGAGAGGGCAGGTGACAAGGAGTCACACTCAGGATGGCAGTGGCCTTCCTCGGGGCATCCTGCCATGTCCTGGACTTTTACTCACAGGGTCACCTATTCATCACTTCCGAGTCTCTGGTCCTCAGTTTGAAAGGTGTCAGAGGGCAAAGAGGGAAACGGAATCCAGCAGGGTCTGTTCTCCCACCAGCTACAGAGCCTGGCCTCTGGGATTCCTGGGCCACCGCCTCTGCCTGAGGACCCACAGCTGCTGACACTCACAGTCCATCCCCCACCATCGGTGTCCACAGCAATTGGATAGGCAGATGATGTACCAGCCGCTCAGAGTGGCCTCGGGTGAGCAGGTCCCTGCAGGTCTGAGGTCCTGGGAGGGGAACCAGGAAATCAAGTGGGATGGGGGCCCTGGGCAGAGTGGGCAGTGGGGGGTCCAGGAGGGGAGGCAGGGACAGCAGGCATGTGCAGGGAAGACACGGTCAGCCAGCTGTGCTGTCCTGGCCAGCCTCCTGACCTCCCACCTCCAGGGCCAACCCCAGCTCTTCTCCCTGGCTCCTGGCCTGCGGGGTACATTGGAAAGTCCTCCAGAAGCACTGCTGTGGAGGTCACGTGTCATCCAGACCAAGTGCTCGAGCAATCCAGGGACTGGGGCATGTCGAGCTTCGTCTGTGGGTCTGCAGCCGGCCTGGGGCAGCTGGGCTCGGGCACAGGGTGGGTAGTGTGGCACCTGTAGCACATGAGCGAGATGTTTGGGAGAGGAGACATTGGCCATCAGTTTGACGTCATTGTCCCTGTCCTCTTCTGCTCCAAACGCTCCAGGAACACAGAGAAGAGAATGGAGCAAACAGCCCCAGGTGCTTCCAGGATCAGCGGGTAAGGTCCTTGGCAGCGTCCCCAGACTCTACTTCCTGTGCAGCACGTGGCTCTGCTGCTGGCTTGTCCTCGGTGGCCTCGCGCCATCTCTAACCTGTCATATCTACCAGAGTGTAGAATGGACTGAGTCCAGCACGGCCAGTCTGCCTCAGTCTACGCACCACCCACGTGTCCTCCTGAGGGACGCCCTGGGCTTGGACTCAGGTCTGTGCCCCAATCTTGCAGTTTTTATTTGTAGACAGAGCATGTGACTGTGTCTTAGAGTTTTGTAATTTTGCTTTTCCTGATTTTATGATTTTTTTAAAAAAATAAATGAGCATAAATTGGACAAGAATTAGACCAAGTCAAATGTTTACTTTGACACAATAATGTCATCTTTGTCTCTCCAATCGCTTGGGTTGGCCGGGGCAGATAATGGGGTGCCAGCTAGAAAGGACTGGGGTGAACAAGCACATCCGGGTCCCTGCCAGCCTCCCCACTCACTGCCTGGGCAGAAGGAATGTGGGCTGAGTGCTGGGGGTGACTGAGGCCTGAGGGTCCTGCCTGCTCCCACCTTGGACAGAACCTCAGGCACCCAGGGCCACTTTGGCTGACCTTTCTCGCCATGCATCCCCTTCTGTCCATGGTCTCCTGGACGGGGCAGAGAATGAGAGGCTGATACTGGGACCCAAGAGCCCTCAGGTCCACTGATGGGTGGACCAGCCCCTCAGACACCACTCAAGGGCAGGCACTGCTTGGGGAGGTCGGTGGAAGGCAGCAGCCAGCTGGAGCAAGGGCAGGGCTCTGACCATTGGCGGTGCCCAGTCACGGTCCTGCAGTGACTGGGGTGCTAAAATTCTGTGGGACAGGCTTGCCAGGGCCTGGCATAGGTAGGGTCTCTCTGTGTCTCTCTCCCCGACCACCTCTTACAGACAGAGGGCCCTGCTAAGCACCCCTAAGCTCTGTGTCTCACCCCCAACCTCTT
>PVKS010036492.1:0-19312 GCA_004027875.1 Aplodontia rufa | reverse complement strand
ACAAAATCGGATTGTAGGGGCAAAGAGGAACGGTGGCGATTATGCAGAACAGCAGGAGAATTACCTCTCTAGAGAGTGCGGTCACTCCTCAAGCTGAGCCGAAATGACTTGAATCTCACAGGTATGTGAGCCCACCATTGCTCTAAATCTGTTTATTCACACATGTATTTACACATACATGGAGATATTTTTTCCAATACTTCAGCATTGTTAATACATTCAGAGGGTGTGCAACAATAGTCACAATCAATTTAACAATGTTTTTATCAGCCTCCAAAAGAAACCCCAGACCATTTACAGTCACTGCCCATTTCTCTTTCCCCAGTCCCAGGCAACCACTGATCTACTTTCTGTCTCTGCAGATTTGCCAATTCTGGGCATTTCACATGAATGGAATCATGCAATTCCGGGATTTTTGTGACTCACTTCTTTCACTTAATGTTTTCGAGGTTTGTCATGTGGCAGGATGTATCATTAGCTTATTTCTTCTACTTTCATTGTATTGTTATACCACATTTTGTGTATCTATTCAGCAGTGGGTGGCCATTGGGCCCTTCCTACTTTGGGGCTGTTGTGGGCAATACTGCTATGACCATTCATGCATAAGCTTTTGGGTAGATGGATTTCTTTCATCTCTCTTGGGTATATTCCTAGGGGCTGTCAATGTTTCAAAATTTCAGCAGAACCAGCACATCTTCCCCCACCCTCTCTGTTTGTATGTGCATGCGGAAGCACCCAGTTTAAAAATAATGACTCAAACAAAATCTTTTGGGCCAAATACCAAACCTTCAGAGATCATCTTTTTTTTTTTTATTAGAAGTATATAGAGATACAGTTGAGGGGGAAACATTATCAAAACAGTAGCAATCAATGTATATAAACTTTGTTATCCAGGGGAAATGCCAAAACATGGATAACCACGTTGGGTTTCACCTGTTGCAGTTTCCCCCAGAAGAACTCATGCGTTAAATGGGTAGCTCGTGGAGGAATGACATCGGCTTCTGGGATGGTTCCCCATCTTCCCAATCTCCAGACTCCTATGAGTTCTTCATATACCCTCCCCCTCCCCATCCCCCTCCCTACACCTCCAAGTATCCTAGAGAGTCATCCCCCTATTACTCTGAAAGTCATTCAATTTAAAGTTATGTTAGGTTAGCCATCAGCCCTGCTGCTTCCCCATAAATTCTAGCATCAACAGATGAGAGAAACCATTCAGCCCTTGAGTCTCTGAGCTTGGGAGACTTCACTAAGCAAAAATATGGAACGCTCCACGAATTTGTGTCATCCTTGCGCAGGGGCCATGCTAATCTTCTCTGTATCGTTCCAATTTTAGTATATGTGCTGCCGAAGCGAGCACCAGAGATCATCTTTTAAAGTTTGTATAGAACTTATTTCTTTAGCTTGCAAAAAATTGACAAATGAAGCAACTGGCACCCGTGAATCTTTTTAGTTTTTCAACTTTCCTAGGGTTCTATTAAAGTTCTGATATAAACATACATGCACTCATTCAAAAAAAAAATCAACAATCCTTCCACATTTTTGTTTACCATGAGATTTTGAGATGACTTTTAAAACCTGATAGGATGGCTAAAAATCATTCAGAAAGAACACTGCTAATTGGTAGGAGACTTGGCTGAATGGGGCAGTATGGGACCTCATGCCCAGCTCCTTGGAATGTTTGTGCACACACACGAATGTGGTTTGGGAGGTGGTCAAGTCCAGGGCAACAGGTAGGTTTTGAGGCCACTAAGTCACAGTTGCTTACTCAGGAAGACTCCTGCTTCAAGGGCAAGCTCAGAGATCAGCGACTCCTCCCTAGGAGGAGCTGTGGTCTATGCGGACACGCAGGAGGTGCCCCTACTCAGAACCTAGGGTGCTCAATGCAAAAGCAACTTTATTGGCTCAGAGGAGAAGAGCTTTAAAGTGGTTTCAGGGGTGTCCAAAAGGACCAGGGGTGATTGCTCTGCCCAGCTCTCTGGAGTCACATGACCTGGTGGCTTTATCACAAATAGGCTCTGTGGTGCTGGGAAAGTTATTTCATTTTTTTTTCTTTTTGATTAAAACCAGGGAACCCTCTACCACTGAACTACATACCAGCTCTTTTTCTTTTTTATTTTGAGACTGAGTCTCACTGTAAGTTGCTCAGACTGACCTTGAATTTTCAGATCCTTATGCCTTAACCTTCTGAGTAGTTGGGATTTCAGGCATGCACCACCACGCCTGGAAGGTTATTTCACTTAATGAACCTAGTATCTTCATCTGTCAAAGGAGATAACTGCTTTACAGGTATTTTTTAAAATTAAAGAAATAATTAAAGTGCTTAGCAAAATGCCCGTCACACTGTAAGCATGCTCTATAGGTATCGTTCACTGTTAATGTATCAGTCCCCCTTAGTGTTTTCTCATGGGGGAGAGAGAGAGAGAGAGAGAGAGAATCATGTCCTTCCACCTCTGTGTGTGTGTGTGTGTGTGTGTGTGTGTGTGTGCGCGCGCATGTGTAGAGGGGTGGTTTGGGACTGGAGCTGAACCTCTGGGCGTGTCTCTGACCTGAGACTGCAAATAGTGCTGTTTCTGTGAGGGTCAGCATCATAGGGGCCAACTGTGCCGTGGGAAAGGCCAAGATCAAAGAAGCAGTGAACAGAGATTGGTAGGTCAGTGTACAGCCAAGAAGTTAGAGAGAGATGACGTAGGAAGGGAAGGTTGGGAGGTAAACAGGTTGAACGTTCTGCACAAACACTTGCTTTGCACGTGGCACTGGCTTAGCTCAATGTCTGCACCAGTCAAGGAAGGAGTGGACGGAATCAGTCTGATGGAAAAGACAGCAAGTGTTGCCCACGGAGAAGGAACCCACCATGTTTTGAAGCAATGAACAGCTTGGTGGGATTGGCCCACGGGAGAGTGTGGGGAAGAAATATAGGTGAGGCTGGGGAGGCAGCCAGGGGCCAGATCACAGGGGCTCTGGCTCTCAGGTTTAGCAGTCTGCTTTTAATTCTGAGAGCAATAGGGGGTCAGGGAAGGAATTTTGGATAGGAAAGGCATTGTTGGATGTGTGGATGAAAAAGCTCCCTCTGGCTGCTGTGTGAAGCTCCAATGGTTGACAATCTGCAGCAGTAATCGCAATTATATAAGCATGGAGAAGGTGCTTACACTGGACCCAGGGTAATAGTTACATGATTTATTACCCTAGCGATCCTAAGGATGCCAAGGTTCTGGAGGAAGTTAAATGGCAGAATCAGGCTCCAATCCAGTGGAAAATGTTCAGGAAGGGAAAGTTTTGAAAAGTCTTTAAATAAAAAAAAATTGATACTGAAACAAAGCAGGGGGAAATTTAATAAAAAGAAACACCAAAGTCAACTTCGTTAAAGTAAAACTGAGAGTCTCTGTGGATGGTCTTTACTTAATTCCAAACTGAAACCAGAGACACCTTCATTTTCAATATCTAGAACCTATTTGTTGCTTCTTAGCTCCGCAAATGTATTTCCTGGTCTCATTTAGGCAGCCTCGTGCTATGACCAGCTTGTATAAACTGATTTGTGAATGCTCACCCTTTCTCTGATCAATGTCATTTACTAGTGTTTCAGAGATTATATTCTTTTCCTATTGGTACAGTAATGATTTTACCATCGTTTTGTGTTTTAAGACAACAAAAACCTATTATTGCATATTTTGGGAGGTCAGTAGTCTAGCTTGGGTTTTACGGAGCTAAAATCAGCATGTCGGCAGGAATGTGTTTTTTTTCCTGAGCACTCTAGGGGAAAATCCATTATTTTGTCTTTTCCAGCTTCTAGAGGCTTCCTGCATTCCTTGGCTCATGGCCTCTTCCTCCGTCGGCAAAGCCAGCAATTGCCTCATTCTAAGCTCTGTTTCTTTCATCACCTTAAAACCCCCCACCCCCACCATCACCACACACACACACTGGTTCTCCTGCCTTTCTATTTCACTTAAAACCACTCTTGTGACTGCATAGTGCTGACCTGGGTCATTCTCCTTGTCTCAAGATCTTTAATCATATCTACAAAGTTCCTTTTGCCCTCTATTCACAGGAACTGGGGATTACAATAAGGATATCTTTGGGTGGAGGCATTATTCTGCCTACCACAGCGATGGTGCTTATTATGGAAATGAAGTAAAAAGAAGTGGACTCTGGTGCCAAGGAGGCAGTGTGTGTGATGGTGAGGCCCAAGCTTTGGGCCAGGCACGCTAGATCTGCAAGCTGCCTCTCCTAGCTGCCAGCCCTGTGGCCTCCGAGTGCCTGTTTCCTCATCCAGCAATGGGACATTAATCAGACTCACCTCATAAAGTTGCTGTGCTTTTATATATAACATTACACAACTTTAAATAGTAACTGACACATAGTAAGGGCTCATTAAATATTGGCCATTGGCGTTGATGGATGGATATTACATAATCCTTTCTTCTCTGGTTGAATCTGATGACGAATGGTGATGTCTGTTCTTGTGTGTTGGAGGAATTTGGATGCTTAAGAAAAGCACGTGGGTGAATAACATCCCAATATCATGTTAACTAATAAAAGGCAGACACAAAGAGCCCGTAATGTATGTTTCTGTTGCTAAAGTTCAAGAATGGCACTAATGTGTGCTTGGAATGGTGGCAGGCAGAGAAGCATTTACACAAGACCAGTATATTTAAAGATGTTGACTTGCAAGGTTGGCCCATTGCTGTGTTAAAAGAATAGACTTGGGGATTTGTGTTTCTAGAATTGGGCAGCAGCGTAGACCAAAAATCCCTTGGAATGCTCTTCCACAGAATGCACATGGTCAGCCTATAAGAAGTAGAGGAAAGGAAGTGACCTGCGGAAAACGGAAGTGAGGTAGAGACGGCACGATTGCTTACAGCTTGTGTCTGTCCCATTTGGACACAGTCTGAACTGCTGGCCTCTTGGGATTGGCTGAGACTTGACTACTCATTATAAGAGGAGGTAACAGTCTGTGTACATATCAAGTTAGCTTACAGCTCACGATGTATGGAGAATCCTTTAGGCCAAATTTAAAATATGTTCAGAAGCAGCTTTAGGCAAACAATTCAATCTGACAGCTAGCATCTGGGAACTCAGCTTTCGGAATACTCCCGCATGTGCAGTTAACTGCTCTGGGTGGTTCATGGTGCCTAGACGATGCGATTTATGCTACATTTATGCTGAATTCCATCTTGAGTTTTGGTACGCGGCAGGCAGAGGGTGCCTACATGACCAGCCCCCAATTAAAGCCTCAACTACAACCTTGGACATTAAATCTCTCACGAACTTCCCTGGTAGACAACATTTAATGCATGTTGTCACCATCAATGGTTGTGAGAATTAAGTGGATCTTGTGTAATTCTGTTGCGAGAGGACCCTTGGTTGCTGGTTCCTGGTTTCCCCCAGAAACTTTTCCTTTGCTGGTTTGCTCTGTATCCTTTCCCTGTGACGAATCATAGCCATGTGTCTGACTATGTGCCCAGGCAATGGGTTCTCCTAGCAATCACTAAACCTGGGGCGTAACTAGTGAGTATTTGCTCCCATAGAGAGGGCTCCGAAGAGCAAAACAAGGTCCCCTGCATTCAAAGAAATTTCTTACAGGGGCTGGAGCGGTGGCTTGGCGGTTACAGCGCTTGCCTGGCTTGCGTGAGGACACAAGTTCAAACCCCAGCACCATGTACACAAGGAAGTGTTGGAGCAACGAAAGACACATGAAAAACTAAATAAAATTGATCTCTTTTTCTCTCTCACTGTCCTCTCTCTTTATAAAAAAAGAAAAAGAACAAAGGAAGGAAATTATTTACCAACTAATGGTCTTCATTGCTGAGGACTAGCCATCAAGTGCTTGAGTGAGGACACTTGTAAGAGGCTTCTTCCCAAGCCCCGGAAGAGGCCCCTATGTTTATGCCAACTGTCCTTTCCTAGTCTCCTGGCCTCTCTCACTAGATGGAGGGGCAGCAGACGCCCCCACCCATTCCTAACCACACCACGGTGCGTTGCTCCACGGCTATCAAACTCAGCCAATTTCAAATTTCATTTTGGAGACTCCTTATGCAGTTATTAATCAAAGTGCCATAAATATGCCTAGGACTTGCCTTTTCCCTTCTTATATCTCCCATAGGGGCCAGGTTCTGTCTTAGAAGTCAGGTATTGTGTGAAGGGATGTTCTAAATTAAGACAAATTGTAGAGTGGAGGGGTGGGGGTGCTGCCACACCTTCCAAATCAGAATTACTGTCAAATGATTTGCTGCCCTCGAGGGAGAGTTCCATGAGAGCAGAGCAAAACAAGCTGCAAATGCTAAAAGCAGCTTATTCCCATATGCTCAAGGACAAGTGAGCGCTCCCAGCCACTCAGCTATGGGAACAGCATCTGGCACAGCTCCAAAGTGTGAATGTGCCGCGCCCCCCCACCATTCATGTGTTGGAAACTTCATCCCCAGTGAGACAGTGGAAGGTGTGTAGATCACGAGAGCTCCACCCTTATGAACGGATTGATTCCAACGATGAAGGGCTTGAGCCTCTTGGTTTCATCTCTCCCTCTGCCCTGCTATGCCCTCTTTTGCCCTTCTGTATTCCACCACTGAATGATGAAGCAAGAAGGCCCTTGCCAGAGCTGGCACCTTGGCCTTGGGTTTCTCAGCCTCTAGAACAATGTGAAATGCATGTCTTATAAATTAACCAGTCTGTGGCATTCTGTTATAGCAACACAAAAAAGACTAAGACATACCGTAAGCCCTCATTTCTTACTGGTCCTTATGATCTGATGGGCAGATATCATATGATCCATCTTTTCCTATGGTTGAATTTGATAATTAAAGGCAACAACTGTGGTGTGTGTGTATGCCTGTATTTTGAGGGAATTTGTGTGTTTAAGAAAAGGTCTGATTCCTTATCCCTAGAACTTGCCATTATCTGCACAGAGAAGCACCTGGTGACAGTTTGAGTCATATGGGCTAATTAATGGTGCTGACTTTTTCTTTTTCTTTTCATTTTTTGGTACCAGGGGCATTTAACCCACAAGCCACATCCCCAGACCTCTTTTATTTTTTATTTTAAGACAGGGTCTTACTAAGTTGATAGTGCCTCACCAAGTCACTGAGGCTGGCTTTGAACTTGAGATCCTCCTGCCTCAGCCCCCCAAATCACTAGGATTACAGTACCTATGTACCACTGTGCCTGGCAATGATGCTGAATCTTAGTCAACATAACTGGATTATTTTCTGGGACTGCTAAAATTTCCGCAATGCATTGGATAAAACCTGCAGTTAGAAATTTTATGTTATGTCTTTCAGATTTTATGTGGGCTATTTCATGAGCTAGAACTGATTTTACATAATCATGTTTTCTGCCTCTTATACATTCACATTTTTTGATTAGCTTTAGCAGAATGCAAATATACTTTACTTTCCTATTATAAACCTTCATTAAACAGGATCATTTGAGCATGAGGGCTGATGAAATTATTTCTGATGTTTACGCCTAATTCTTATTTATTCCCAAAGCCATACAACATCTGTACATGCATACATCCACACAGCTCAAAGAAGGAATATCATCCTTCTGTCACATGTCTGGCTTCATAAGTAACATAATTAGTGGCAGAGGGTGCTGTTTTATTGCAAACCAAATAATAAGAAACAGCATTGTTATTCTGTTTTATACCTAGAGAATTAATTATATCAAATCTCCATCAATGTAAACTTGACTTCCTTGTAATCTATTTAATATGATGCATCCCACAATTTATATTGCTCAGTGATTTTTATAATATTCTCCAAAGTGAATGTTAAGACACTTAAGCTGAAAAACAGTTATACATATAATGCCAAGAAATATATGTAATTTGGCTGATTGACTTGATAATTTGATTATGTGATGGAAAATTTTTCATCAGTTAATTGAGCCATATCTGCAGTTCTAAGATCCGAGAGATAAAAGCGTTCATGTAGTTCACTATAAAAATTGTATGGAAACAATAATTTTGCTTTTCTCAACTAGTTCTGAGATTGTGTTCCCATGTGGCTCCATGTGAAAGGACGACGGTTAAAATCATAGCTGCTTAAAAGTCTTGGCCTTTTTCATATGCTTCACAGAATGAGACTACAATAAATCTTTCTCAAGCTGGATGATTTCCAAAGATCCACTTTCAACAAAATTGGAGAAAGACCTAAGCAAATGATAAAGCTTTAAGAACTGTCTTGCAGTTGGGGGATGCAATTCGGGAGTGCAAAGAATATTTTCCCTTCCCCCAACTTATTTACATGACAGAGAGTTTGCAGTGTTCACATCCATGAAAAACAGGGGTAGAAATGGCTCTAAATCCCATCTCTTTCTGGCAGTAACTGTCATTTGTAAGCACATGAACTGGGCTGGAGTGGTGGCTCAGTGGTTGCTGCGCTTGCCTAGCACGCATGATAACGCGAGTTCAAACCCCAGCATGAAAAACTAAATAAAAAATGATTCAGGGGTTGGGGATTTAGCTCAGTGGCAGTGCGCTTGCAAGGCCCCGAGTTTGGTCCTCAGCCCTGGGGGAAAAAAAAATGCAAGGCCCTGAGTTTGGTCCTCAGCCCTGGAAAGAAAAAAAAGAAAGAAAGAAAAAAACCTCCCAAAACCTTGCATATGTAAATGTATGAACTGTTGGGGGAAAAAATGTCAACCTATCTCAACCCATCTCATGAAGAGGCATTAAAAATCACTTTTAATGCCACTGTAAGATTATGTGCTACATAATGAGGATGCTTGGGTCAACTTATATATGATAATGATTTCATAAGCTGAAAAATTCCTATCACCTGACATTTTTACTGTACCTTTCCTATGCTTAAATACACTTATATGCACAAGTACTTACTGCTGTGTTACAGTTTCTTATAATACTTAGTACAGGAACATGCTGTAGAAGTTTGTGTATAATTTATGATATTTGCAGGCAAAATCACCTAATAATGCGTTTCTCAGAATTATTGTATCATTGTGGTGCATGACTCCATATCAAAAGCTAAAATATCAACTGGGGCCATGGCTCAATGGCAGAGTGCGTGCTAGCATATGTAAGGCGGGGTTCCATCCTCAGCACTTCATAAAAAAATAAGTAAATAAAATCATTGGGAAAAAGGCTAAAATATATTTATATTGTCATTTTCAACTGTGTTCTAATAACTTTTGTAATATTTAAGTCCAGAAGAATTTTTTTCTTTTACATTTACAGTTTAGCAGTCAGAGGAAAAAGTTTTAGACTCACATATGTATTGCAGAGTAAAATAGGATGATCAACAAGACTTGAACACCATAAAATATACTAGGATTAAATTCAGAGGGGAAAGAAAAACAGAAATAGCAGTACAAAGAGATACAAGAACAATTCAGGATTTCTGACTGTTGAAAGCAAAGTTTCTTTGTGATTTTTTCTTTTAAATGGGTGATGGTAGGTGGCAAATTGCTAGAGTGCTTTGGGAGTAATAAATTCATGGGATCCATTTAAAACAGCCATGCAACTTTTCTATTTTCACGTACCAATTTTAATAATATATTGTGAAATCTTCAAGTCATTAATCTTTTATCCTTTTTTTTTTTTTTTTTTTGTATTACGGATTGAACCCAGCAGCACTTTACAAGCTGAGCTACACCTCAGCCCATTTTATTTTTTTATTTTGAGACAGGGTATCACTAAGTTACTCAGGGACTCGCTAAGTGCCTGAAGCTGGCTTTGAACTTGTGATCCCCCTGCCTCAGCCTCCTGAGTTGTTGGGATTACTGGCGTGAGCCACGGTGCCTGTTTGCAGTCATTTAATTTTAAATAGAAATGGTAAGCTTAGGTAAATTAAAAATGTGTAAGGAGGTATAGCCTTCAAAATTCTTTTTTAGGGAGTTTTAGGGGGGGAAATTGAATACTGCTTACTTGGTTTTTAAGAATGGACAGTTAGGGTCTGGAGCGGTGGCTCAGCAGTTAAGGCACTTGCTTGGTATGTGTGAGGACACGGGTTCAAACCCCAGCACCACCTACACAATGAGTGTCCAAGCAAAGAAAGGCACAAGAAAAACTAAATAAAATCGATTCTCTCTCTCTCTCTCTCTCTCTCACTGTCCCTCTCTCTTACAAAAAATGGATAGTTAGCAGGTCTATGAAAACTAGTGGCCTTGACCTGTGCACCTGGCTGCCCATTCAGGCTCGCTCTGAAGAGCGCTCAGATCTGCAGGACGTGGTCAGCCAATGTTGCCCTTCACACTGCTTTGATTCTATTAAACACGACTCTTTTCTCAAAGTGGATTGAACAAATACAGCATTCATAGGAGGTACCCAGGCACCTTCTAATTACTTCACAAATATTAACTTCCTTAAGCCTTATAAAACCAATAAGAGGTAGAGACTGATGTTATTTCCCCTAAACAGATGAGAAAATTAATGATCACATGACCTCCTAAAGTTCATACAGCTAATAAATGATGGGGTCAGGACTTCTACGTTGCTCTTTTTTTTTTTTTAAGGAGCACAAAAATTGTTTTATTCTCTGTGCTCTGTAGATGCTGATCACTGCTTTTGCCCCAACGTGCCCTAATAGATCAAACTTGCTTCTATATCCAGCGCTTCCTGACTTGTAAGTAGAGTGGATTTACCTGTGGGTATCCTAGGAATCTGGTTTTGAGCTGCAGCTGGAATCGAATTTCAGGGACCTGTTTATTGACACTGGCTTTCACAGTCCCTGAGTCACATCGAACTGTCTTATTCAGAAGCCAAGGTGGTGCAGACCAAGGAGGGCTGGATAATTAGTATAGCAGGTCGCTCGTAAAAGGCCTCAAACCAGAAAGTGCCAAACCATCCCAAGAAATTATTTTTCCTGGCCTCCTCCACACAACCTCATAATTCCCATTTCAGATGTCTGGAGCAGGCAAAGTGCTCTTATGGTTTCCTTTACAGCAAAGAGGGAAACAGATTGGCCTGACAGCGGTGCAGCTGAGGAGAGAAGCCATTCTCCTGCCCTCTCCTGGCCACCAGCACAGGGGGAGGGGGTAAAAACAGGAGGTCAAGAACTCTGAGGGTGGAAGCACCTGAAGAAGCCCCTTTGTAGAAGGAAAACCACTTTAAAAATACCACCACCCCCTCCTAGGAAAAGCCCCCCCCCCAACAATGGAACTATCTAGAAACAAGCCGTGTTTGCAAGCAGCTTGGAATCTATTGCTGTGCTTTCTGTAAGTACTTTGGGGCAACTCTGGGAGGTTTCAACACCCCTAAGGACATTTCAGAGCTTCATGCCAACCCCATGCCCACCCCGTCCTGGTCCTGGTCTTGGCTTCTACGCATCTCTACTGTGGATCTGATAAAAACTCTCTCCTTTGACCAAACTTTACTCTGGCTCCTGAGTCTTCCACTAGACTAGGCCCGACCTTGGGCTTCCCTGTCTGTCCTTGTAGAATTCAGTTAGAGCAAAAAAATCCTGCAAAATCAGTTCAGCAAAAATCCTCTCCCCTCGGTGTCTGACCATCCCCCCAATAGCTTGTCACCTGGGTCTGCCTTCAGTGGCAATCCTGTCGACTCAGTTTCAGTAGGAAGCCCCCATCCCTGAGGTTCCCATCGGGCAGTTTTCTGTCCACAGATCCCACCTTGCCCAGTGACTGTAAACCCCACTGTTCCTTGCTGAAGCTGGAGTTAAGCCCAATGTCATTGGTCCCGTCTAGGACCCCTAACCCTATGGCCTGGCCGCCATTGAACAGAGTTCACTTCACCATCTCAAGTGTTTGGACAGCTCTTCTTTTCCCTTTTTACAAAAGTAATCATTATGGGATGTGAGTCCTGGTGAGAAGGGAGCAGGATCAGCCAAGTCCTGCTCCACCACCAACCAGACTCAAAACTTAGAAAAATGTCCCAAAACCTCATCCTTCACCCACTTCCAGCCAAAGATTGAGTGGTCTTGTCTCATTTGCTGGGATCTTTGAAAGACAGAACTGGAGAGGAAAACTTTGATTTGGAAGAGCTCTGCAGGGCTGGGTGCTACAGAGGGGAAAAAAGTACTCACAGGAACTTGGGCTCTGGCCCTCACCCATCTCCTGTCCCCTACACAGGTGCTTATTCGGAAGAAGCTGGGAGACTGAGGGGAAGAGAAAGGGAGGGAGGATTTTCCTTGTGGCCTAAGGACACCAAAAGAGGGTTGGACGTGGTATCCTTGAGTGTGAGGAGTGGAAGAGTTTTAAGTGTTGCTGGGGTTATGAATTGGAACCTCTCTGATTTTGTTTTGCAAGATACAAGCCTGAGATGGACGTATGCTTTAGAAATTTGCTTTGGCTATTGAGTTTGTGCTTCTCTGGATGTGATCTTGTGCTGATACTGGGCCAGGCACACAGAGCTGCAATGATAAAGTGACTCAGGACAGAAACTTCAACAATAATTAAAAAGACATTTTCCATTGATCAGATAACATTTTCAGGTTTCAGGAGAGAGATGGTGACTGCTCATGTTGGGCTGTTGTACTGAAACAACTGGGAGGAAAGAGAGGAAATCATATCAGAATATCTTCCTTG
Organism: Aplodontia rufa; assembly: GCA_004027875.1. NCBI lineage: Eukaryota > Metazoa > Chordata > Mammalia > Rodentia > Aplodontiidae > Aplodontia > Aplodontia rufa. The sequence continues at coordinate 6,823 of PVKS010036492.1, read as the reverse complement.
CTTTGTGCCAAGGACGGCCAATTTGCTCGGTCACGCCTAACTCTTTTCCACATTACGCTGGTTTTGAGAATCAGATGAGATCTGGGAAACTCTGGTATTCCAGTGTGTTCCACACTATGGGTACCCAATAAATGCTTATTAAGATTTACAGATTAAAGTTTAAATCCAGATGCATTTTTGTTGAAGTAAGGGAGCTCTAAATTGTTTTAAAATGAGTGTAACGTATTACAAAGGTATCCATTGTTTTGAACCCATGTCTGAGTTAGTTCAAGAGTGTATAAGGAATATTTGCTCAATCCTTTTTAGAAAAATTAGGCTGAACAAATGCATTTTTATGAAATGACTCTGGGTTCCAACAGAGCTAAGCTCTCCCTGACTCTCCCCACTGTCGGGATCGAATGTTTCCATAATGCTCATTTATTCATTAAAGAAGTGTTTGAGGCCTCTCTCCACGCAGGGCAGTATGTCCTACTTGGCAAAGTGCTTATTTCTGACTACTGGATAGGCCCCTAGGTTTGCAAAGTGCTTCCACATGCATCATTTAATTTGAGCTGCATGCTGCCGGCGAAGTACATATTTTCTGCTTTTTTTTTTTTTTAAATGAAAGAGGTGCAAAGTGCTTAATCGGTGAGTTTAAGGTGCCACATCTAAAGTGTGTTGAAAGCAGCGTTTGAACTTGGGACTTCTGACTTTCCAAGTTCAACGCTCTTTCTGCATCCCCGTGTGTTAAGGGCTGAACTGTCCCCCACCGCATTCATACATTCAGCTTTAACTCTCAGTTCCTCAGAATATGGCTGTTCCAGGGCACAGGCCCTTTGAAGAGGGAATTAAGTTAAAAGGAGGCAGGCAGGAAGGGTGGGGACCTAACCCAATGTGACTGGTGTCCCTACAAGAAGAGGAGAGAGAAACACCAGCACTGTGTGCACTGAGGAAGGACCACCTGATAACGCCTTTGGAAGGGGGCTACCTGCAAACCAAGGAGCAACCAGCCTCCGCTCACCTTGATCGTAGACTTGGCCCCTATCATTGTGAGAAAACACACTCCTGCTATTTAAGCCATTGTGGCATTTTGTTATGGTAGCCCAAGCGGACAATACACTGCCACACCTATCTCGTTTCCATACTGGAAACACCTATGACTCCCACTGAGCATAAGTAAGCTCTGATTTCCTACCATGCTATTTAGTACAGATTGAGCTTCTCCAGCCCCCCAATCCAAATCTGAAGTGCCACAAAGTTGAAAACTTGCCGTGGCTGTGGGTTCACGTGGGACTCCATCCACGCTGGTAAGTGGGGAATCTCACATGTTTCTTCCAGGAGGAGCCTTAAAAGTTTCAAGAGGCAAAACTCAGGAATCGCCTTACTTCCCACCCAACTGCAGCCAGCTGTCAATTAGAGGTGACAGCTCTCAGGACACCACTTGGCCTCCCTAAACATGGGACACCAGACCAGGGTTGCGAGAGCTTGTTTTCCTCTTTGCTGTCTTCTAAGTACACAACTGCCTTCTAGCACCAAAGGGTGTTCTCCCCTCTGGCCCCTGGTGGGTGTTTGTGCTCGAATTAGAAGCTGGGACAGCTGGAACCCTCCCTGCAGCCCCACCCTGCAGGCCGCACGTGAGGGCTGACCACACGAAGGGTGGAGGGCCCTTTAATCCTGCACCCAAGCCTTGGCTTCCAAACCCGATCCTCCAAAATTTGAGCTTATGTAACTTATTTGTTTATTTTTAAGCCAGTCCTGTCCAAGTTGAGAACATTTAAGACTCCTTTTTAGAGGAAATTTGGAACCCAACATTATCATTAACTGAATCAGTAAGCAATAGTCCTGTAAAAACACGAAGCTGTCCAGTTTTGAGGAATTGTATCGCCCTATTCCTGTTGGAATTACTGTGCATGTTGGTTCCTCTGAAATCCTTCCTGGGTTCACTTTTTTTCTCTCTCTAAAACCATAGCTGGAGGCGGATGGCCTGAGACTTTCTACTGGGTTGCTAGCAGCTCCGCCGTGTGACAGGGATTATGCAGTCCTTTCTCTGTAACTAGCTCCAGGGGCTCCTTGACTAGGTCAGATGCTGGGGCTTCTGGAAGACACAGTGCTTTGCAGAGTGTTGTCACACAGAAACCATGAAAAAAAACACCCATCTTTGGGTCAAGCCAAATGCCATTTTATTTAGATTCTTGACATCAGGGAACAGGGGCTAAGGGTCCGGTAAAAGTGCATGAGAAGGAGCGGCTGCCTTCTACTTCTATTGATGGAAAACACTGGAAGCAATCACATGCTCAGGGAGAGGAGAATAGTTCAGTACATTATTCTTTCATAGTGTCTTTCATATGTCTTTCATAGTGTGAGGGAAGTGAGTATGATTTGTTAGGTTAAAAAAAAAGTGGAACACAATGTCTTGTTTGATGAATGAGACCAATCATATGTATTATTTATTCTTAGGAAACACACCTTGGGCTGGAGCGGTGGCTCAGCAGTTATGGCGCTTGCCTGGCATGCGGGGGTACGCGGGTTCAAACCCCAGCACCATGTACACAACAAGGTGTCCGAGGAATGAAGATCACATGAAAAACTAAACAAAAATTGCTTCTCTCTTTCTCTCTCTCTCTCTCACTGTCCCCTCTTTCTTAAAAAAAAAAAAAAAAAGGAAATACACCTTAATTTCAGGAGAGGTTAAATCTCTATGTGATGGGGTTAGGGTAGGTTTTTTTAAATTTTTTTATTTGAGAGAGAGAGAAAGAGAGAATCAGTTTTATTTAGTTTTTCATGTGGCCTTTGCTGCTGTGACACTTTGTTGTGTATGTGGTGCTGGGGTTCGAACCTGCTTCCTAGCCATTACTCCAGCCCCTAGGGTTCTTTTTAAAATCAATCTCTTTATACTTTTCAGCATTTTTCAACATTTCTACAGTTAGCATCTATTATTTTGATAGTCAGAAAATAAAACAAGTAGAAGGAGCCAGCTTTCCCGGTGATGGCAGATTGGGACTGCATTGTCCTTAGATACCATCTTGTTGGTCCTCACTACCCTCAGCCCATCATTGCTCCTCCAGCGAGGGGCCCCAGAGAGAGGCCGGGATCTAAGATGAGGAGGTGAGATGTCCCTGGGGCACAGACCCACAGCAGTTCCCCCAAGGGACCCGCAGGCGTGTGGGCATCTAGGAGCAGCACCAACTCTACAAAGTCCTGTGTGCAAATTTGCAGCAGGCTGAAGGGAGTTTTCCATCTTGCAATTCATCCCATCTTTTCTCAAGAAAGAGCTCTAGTGGAACAGTCCTTCCTCCCTCCTTCTACCGCAGCCTCTGCTCCCCCAAAACAACACTGACAGGCAGAGCAACACAGAAAGAGCCAGCCTGGTTCAGACAAGGCGACGGGGCCACAGCACCTCTCCAGCCAAGAGGGGCTGGCTTGCTCCTCTGGCCAGCCAATCACTCCAGCCCTGGTGGGTTTCCTCCCTGTGTGTAAAGAGTGTAAGACGACTCGAAGCTTCTTTTGGACCTGTGTGCCATGACCTCATCTGCCACTGCCTGCGCACGTGGGTGAAGTGCTGGCTATAGGCCCTGGAGCGCCGTGTTGAAGCAGAGGGAGAAGCTAGTTTTTTTCTTAAAGTGCAACAGCCTTTTAACTACCAAGCACGGCAATAATTCAATTCAATACACCCACCAACTGTTTCCTGAGTGATTATCTACATTATAAGCCAGCTGTCCAAGAAATCCCACACGCCTTAAAGCAGGCCTCAGTTTCTCCACAAGCATCCTATACACCCCAAGTTTGGATTCTTGTGTGGTGGTGGTTTAGAACCAGCACTGGTCTCGAAATCAGTGGGTGTGGTGGAAAATTCCATCTCTACTTTGCCACCCTCAAAGCTTCAGGTAGGTTGCATAATCTAAGTCCTATTTTCCCTACCTGGGAAATAGGAACAATAAAGTCAGCCTCATGGGGTTGTTCATGTGTACAGTTGCTGGATCTAGAAAATAAAACGTACAGGTGTCAAGTTAAATTGGAATGCTCTAGAAATGACAAGTAATTTTTTAGTGTAATAACTAAATCCCATGTACTATTTAGGATATACTTATACTAGAAAATTATTTGTTGTTTCTCCAGCTTCCAATTTAACTGGGCATCCTGTATTTTATTTGGCAATGCTATTCTGAAGGCAGAAATTAGGGTTTTATCGGAAAGCCCTGCCCATGGCTCAAAAGTTGCACTTTCCTCTGCATCTTCTGAGTCCCACGAGGTGGTTAGTACCTTCCCTCCTCTCACCAGAGGGAGGAAGGACTCTGACCAGGTTGGTGGGGGCAAGTCAGGACGTTCAGTTAGAGGTGGACATTTCCATGGTAGCAGTAAAGGAGCAGGGGACATTGCTGGTGTGTTGCTAAACCTCTGCCTAACAGACATCTTTAAAGACCTGAACAAATAGTGGCCCCTGGTGCTATCAGTGCACCGTGCTTGATATATGCAAGTCTGCCAGTGTAGGTGATACCCAAGGGCCTGGCAGAGTCCAGATGTGGACACCAACCCCAGGGAACCCCCATCTTGGTGTAAGCACTGGGCTGGCCTCAAAGGTCAACAACTGTGAGACACAGGGACTTTCCTGAAGGTGATTTTTACAGAAAAGGGCAAAGGAGACAAGGTGCCCCAGAGACCGTACTGCAAGGTAGGGGAACCCCGGCACAATTCAGAGAGGTCTGTCTTTCTGCACCTCTCTCCCTCTCTCTCTCTGTCTCTCTTTTAAGCTCCTGTTGAGTCCCAGAACTCACTTCCCCTCTCACTTATGACCCCCAGTTTGTGGGGTGGGATGGGGTGGAGAGGGGAGGGGTGGACAGGTGGCGGGTGGCTGTCTGGGCTGTGTGCATCAAAGCTGGTCCGGCGCCCTCAGGACCTCAGGGTGTAATTTTCCTCTTCTGAATGTGAATTCCAGTCCCAGAGTTCAGCTGTTGTCAGCTGCAGGGGATTTTTCCACCAGGATTGAAACCCAGGCCAGGAAAGCATGGGTCTACAGAAAGCCTTCTCGAGCTGTTCCAGGGCACTTTCTCCTGCGTGCAGGCCTTACAAGATGGTGCCTTTCCCCAGAGCTAGACAGCAAAGTCTTAAAGTTCTTTGCAGCAGGAAAACTCATGTAGAAAGAGCATCTTGCTGCATTTCTTAATCTCTGCTGTTTTTTCCTATATGCCTTTCCTATACGCCTATTATTTACTAAATAATTTTAAGGGAATTCATAGCTTAAAATCATTTATTCATTTTAATCAGTATCTATAAAATCTAGCATATGTTATACTCTAAAATATATTTTCCCCCATGTGAAGACAAATATATGCTATTCAAAAATTTTTTTCTTTTTTTCCCCCCACATTTCTTATTGGTGCATTATCGTTTTGCATGGTGATTGGATTTGTTGTGACGTTTGTACATGCATACAATACAACAGTATGATTTGGCCAATATCACTCCCCAGCATTTCTCCCCTCCCTGCCTCCTACCCCTTGAACCCTTTCCTCTACTGATCTCCCTTGGATTTGTAGGAGATCCACCCCAACCTTTGTTTCCCTTTTTCCTCTCTAGCTTCTGCACATGACAGAAAACATATGACCCTTAATCTTCTGAGTCTGACTTATTTCACTTAAAATGACGATCTCTGGTTCCACCCATTTTCTTGCAAAAGCCATAATTTCATTGTTATTTATAGCTGAATAAGACTCCACAATTCCTTTATCCATTCTCTTGATAGACACCCGGACTGGTTTTATAGTTTGGCGATTGTGAATTATGCTGCTATAAACATGCGTGGTTCACTGCAGTAAGATGATTAATTCTTTAGGGTAAATACCTAGAAGTGGTTTAGCTGGGTCATACGATGATCAGATTTTAAATTTCTCATCTTGCATGTCTTCAAACCTTCTTTCGCAAACCCAGCCCTACTGCATGAAACTCTCTGAAGAGGTTCCCACCAGGGATTCCCACCTTATCATCCAGTTAATAACAGCAGGACTTGAATGAGTTTACTCTGGGAGGGCTCTGGACAAGGGACTTCACACGTGTCAGCTCCTCTATCCTCCCACCAGCTCCATAAAGCACACATTTTTCTTAGCCCCACTGTACAGATAAGGAAAAGGACTTACAGAGAAGTGAAGGGAAGGTCATATCACTAGGAAGCGAAAGCCAGATTAAAACCCCAGCAATAGGAGTTCAGAGGCCATGCAACCTCTCCCCACCCTTTTGGGAAGAAAAACACAGGTATGGATACTGTGCTTTCCGGGGGGTGGGGGAGAGCGATGTGTCTGTTGAAAGATGAGTTCCTTCAGTAAAAAAACGGTAACCCTGTCCTTCCCCAAACTTCCAATGCACTGCATATACAGTTCCCAGCTTGCAGAAGCTGGATTGCAAGAGTTCATTTCCCAAGCCTTCCCCAGTGTGCCCGGTTCTGCTCTGCACATCCGTCTCCTGTTCTGCTCACCACATTTTCTCTGTTATTTACACATCTCTCTCCTTCACAAGGCTCCAGGCTGCTCAAGGGCAAGGACCTCGCTTTCTTTATTGTGATGTCCCGGATCTTAACACAGTGCCCAGTCCACAGAGCCCCAGAGCATACGCACATTGTAGTAAATTACAGGTTGTTAGTTTGGAGCACATTTGCCCAAGGAGGTGCTTTACCAATGCCAGTGGAAGTGTTATGTCTCCAACCAACCCACAGATGTTTATTTAACCCATGTTGTAGCTTACCTAAGGTATTAGTGAGTTATCTGGAGATTTGGGGGGACAAGAGGTAGAGAGGGGGAAAGATAGGGATCGTCCTCCTCTTTCCTGAGTGTGGGTTAAATCTAGGTGAAATTTT
>PVKS010036491.1:0-19312 GCA_004027875.1 Aplodontia rufa | reverse complement strand
AAGATGTAATGCTTTACAATCTAATACTTTTTTTTAGAATTATAAAGGGAAAGGGAAGGGAGGGATAAGGGAGGGTAATTGGGGGGGCACTCCTGGAGATAATTGCAATATCCAGAATATTTACACATTTTATACACATTTTATATTATTTTGTTAAAATCGTGTAAGGTTGTTCAAAAAATAATAATAATAAAAAAAAAGGCTGCTCATTTCTAGAGGGAAAGGTAAGATTTGGGGCATTTCCACAACAGCTTGGCTACATAGCTTTCAATGTGGCTTGGAAAAAAACTTTCTTTCTTTAAACTACTAGTTTCAAATTCCTTCCAGGGTTATATTGGGATCAGGGAAACCGAAGAATCACTATATTTCAATGATTAAATACTGGTAAAGCCTGTAGAAACATCCACTAGCAAAACAGATTTCACTGGGAGTCAAATGTTTATATATGTAGTTATTTTCCAGAGTTGATTCTTTAGTCAAAAGCTCTTCTGAATTTGATGATCCACATTGTTGAAGTTGCTCTTTGCAGATAACGTATGTATAGCAAACTTTTGGAATTCACATAAATTAAAACATTGGTTGCTAGCACACTTGGGACAACACGTGTAATTCACAATTCCCAGACTGTTTTTTGTTTCTCATACAACTATAGACAAGTCACAGTTATTTGGAGTGCCTAGAAGCAAGATTTCAGTTTGTAGTTATGTATGTCATTAAAAAGGGTTGTTCATTTCTAAAGGGAGAGTTCTGTGTTGGGGCATTTCTGTAGAAGCTTTGTTACTTAGCTTTCAATGTGGTTTGAAGAAACTGCCTTTATTCAGACTTCAGTTTCATATTCCTTCCTGAGTTAAACTGGGATCTGGGGAGCCCAAGAATCCCTACATTTCAATGGTGAAGTCTTCAGAAACCACCAAGAGCAGAACAGATTTCACTAGCAGTATCAACATTTATATTTACAGTTATTTTACAGAGCAATTTCTTACCTCACAAGTTCCTTGTGATTCAGCGACCAGCACTGGAATATCTGCCATTTGCCAATACTGTGTATATAGTGAACTGTTTGAAATCACAGAAGAAAAAACCTTTTTTGTTTACAAATTCAAGTGTGAACAGCAAGCTTGACTCATAATGTCCACACTGTATTTTACTCCACCCTCAACTGTGAAGAAGCACTATATATTTTGCATCCCTAGAAGCAAGTTTTCAGTTTGTAGATATATATGCCCTTTTGCAATGGCTATTACTTTCTAGAGGAAAAGGTCTGTTTGGGGACATTTCTGCAAAAGGATGTCTAGGTAGTTTTCATTGTGGCTTGTTGAAAATGGCTTTCTTCAAACTACCAGTCTCACATTCCTTCCAGAGCTATGTTGGCATTGGTGAAACCTAAGAAACACTGTATTTCAATGAGAAAACCCTGGTAAAACCAGCAGAATCCTGCAGTAGTGGAACAGATTTCACTAAGCAGTACCAAATTTTATTTGTGTAATTGTTATCCATACTTTATTCTTACCTCAAAATCTCTTCAGTTTTCAATAAACCCTGTAGGAATATCTGCCATTTGTGGATAATATAAGTATAGTGAACTCTGTGAAGTCACACATGGAAAAACCTTTGTGCTAGGAAATTAAGCTCTGAAAAGCAAACTTCGTTAAAAATGCGCACACTGTGTTTTCTTCCTCCTTTAACCATCAAAGAGTGCTGGTTATTTGCAGTGCCCAGAGCAAGTTTTTAGTTTGCAGATATATATGCCATTTAAAAACAGCTGTTTGCTTCAAGAGGGAATGGTCTGTTTGGGGGCATTTTTGCAACAGGTTTTCTAGTTAGTTTTCAAAGTAGCTTGAGGAAAATGTTTTTTCCCCAAACTATTACTTTGACATTTCTTTCAGAGTTATCTTGGTAACTCGGAACTCTGGAATCACTGTATTTCAATGAGAAGACCCTGGTGAAGTCAGCAAAATGTATTTCTATAGCAGTACCAAATTTTATGTGTGTAGATATTTACCTGAATGATTCTTACCATGAAAGTGCCTTTTGATTTAATGATTGCCCATAGGATTATCTATTATTTGTGGTTAATGTGTGCATAGTGAACAATGTGAAGTCACTGGAGGAACACCTTTTCTGCAAAAACATTCAAGAAGAGCAAACTTACTTCACAATGCCCACAATGTGTTTTATTCCTCCTTCAACTACTTAGAATCACTAGTAATTGGAAATTCCTAGAATCAAAATTTCAGTTGGCAGTTATATATGCTTAAAAATGGCTATTGGTTTCAACAGGGAAATGTCAGTTTAGGGCCCTTTCCTCAACAGGTTTCCTAGTTAGTTTTGAATTTGGCTTGATGAAACTGACTTGCTTCAAACTACCAGTTGCACTTTGCTTCCAGAGTTATATTGGGATCTGGGGAAACTAAGCATCACTATCACTGAATGAGAGCACAAGTGTGAACCCAGCAGTAACTGAAGTAGCAGAAAAGATCTCACTATCAGTACCACACTTTATAATTGTAGTTATTATCCAGTATTGATCCTTACCTCAGAACCTGTTTGGGTTTCAGTGACTCCCATAGGAATACCTTTATATGTGGATAATATATGTATAGTGAAATGTTTCAAGTTTTGGAAGGAAAATCTAAAGACTTGTGAAGCCAACAGAAAAATGAAGTAGCAGAACATGTTTCACTAGTATTACCAAATTCATATGTAGAGCTATTTCATATAAGTGCTTCTTACCTTAAAGCTCCTTGCCTTGTACTTTTAGAAGTAGAGGGAAATCTCTCTTTCCTATCACATTCAACTTTGAACTGTAAACTTATTTCACAATTGCCACACTGTGTTTTCTTCCTCCTTCAACTACTGTCCATCAGTCCTTATTTGGGATGCCTAGAAATAAGTTTTCAGATAACACATACACATGCCTTTTGAAAATGGCTTTTCTTTCTGGAGGGATGTGTTAGTTTTGGTGCATTTCCTCTACAGGTTTGCTAATTAGCTTTCAAAGCAGATTGAGAAGTCTGGCTGTGTTTAAGCAATCACTTTCACATTTCTTCTGATGTTCACAGAAAATCTAACTATGATTTTGTATCAATCAGAAAACCCTGTTGAAGCCACCAGAAATGAATACATAGTGTATGTGTGCAGTCATTTTTCATTGTAGAGTGTTTGATCTGAAGCTCATTGTGATTCAGTGACTCAACCAAATTTGATCTGTCATTTGCAGACTAATGTCTTTATACTGACCAGTTTGAAATTAGAGAAGGAAACCTGTGCTAGCATATTCACCTGTGAACACCAAAATAATTTCACCTGGCCTACAAAGTGATTTGCAGGCAAGGTGTAGTTGTTTGGAGTGCGAGGAAGCAAGTTGACAGAAGGCAGATATATGTGCCTGTTCAACCAAGTTGTTCATTTCTACAAGGATAAGTTTTTATGCCTTTCTGTAAAAATTTGGTAGTTCTTTTCCCAAGTGGTTTGAGCAAACTGCCTTCCTCCACCTACCAGTTTCATATTACTTCCACAGTGATATTGGATTCTGTGGAACCTAAAAATCCCCATGTCAATAAATAAACCCTAGTGAAGCCTGCAGAAACACGGTTAGCAGCACATGATTCATGAGCAGTACCTAAGATTCTTGGTGTAGTTCTTTCGTTGTGTAAATGCTTACTGCTACAGCTCTTTGTCATTCAGTGACCCACACGTGTATATCTGCCTTTTGTTTCTAATGTGTGTATATGACGGTGTTGGAAGTTACTCAAGGGAAAGGATTTTACCTAGTTCATTTCACCCTTGCACACTAAATGTAATTCCTATGTCCTACAATGTAATTTCTGCTTCCAGCATGTGCGGTGTAGCTCTAGGTACTTCAAGTTCCTGGAAGCAGGGTTTCAGTTTGCAGATATATGTGCAGTTGAAAAGGACGTTTAGTTCCTGGAGGGAAAGTTCAGTTTTGAGACATTTCTGCAGGAAGGTCAATGTATGTGACTGAATGTTGTTTGAGGAAATGGGCATTTACTTCATCTCTTACTGTCACATTTCTCTTGATTTGCTCTGGGATATGAGGAATGTTAGAATGCATATGTTTCTATGACTAAAAACTGGTGAAGCCTGCAGAAACATACAGGAGCAGAAGACGTTTCACTTGCAGTTCCAGAATTTATAAGTATAGTCATTTCCTATAAGTGATTCATACCTTAAAGCTCCTTTCCTTTCAATGACCCACACATGTGTACTTGCCAGTTAGTGAAGAGTGTTCAGGGAACTTTTTGAAGTACAGAAGGAAAAAGGAGTCTCTTAAGCACATGCAGATTTGAACAGCAAAGTTAATTCTTAATTGCCATAATGTATTGTCTTCCTCCTTCAAAGACTAAGAAGCACTTCTTATTTGGAATGCCTAGAAGCAAGTTTTCAGTTTACCCACATATATGTATTTTGAAAACAGGTTTTCTTTCTGGAGGAGTAGTTCAGTTTTGGAACATTTAACAGGTTTGCTAATTCATTTTTAAAGCAGACTGACATATTTTGCTGTCTTCAGCCAATCAGTTTTTACAGTCCTTCCTGAGTTGCTTTGGGATATAGGATCTTACCTTTGACTATGTTTCAAAGAAAACCTGGTGAAGCCATCAGAAATGTAGAGTAGGAAAACTGATTTCCCTAGCAGTGCAGAGGTTGTATATGCTGTCCATTCTCAGCGTAGAGTGATTGCTCAGAAGCTCATTGTGTTTCAGTGACTCAACCAAATTGTTCTGCCATTGCTGGACTAATGTCTTCATATTGATCAGTTTGAAGTTAGAGAAGGAAACCTTCTGCACCAGCATCTTCACCTGTGAACACCAAATTAATTTCACAAGGCCCACATAGTGATTTGTTGTTCTTCCCACCACAGGCAAGGTGTAGTTGTTTGGAGTGTCAGGAAGCAAGTGGACAGAATGCAGATATGTGTGCCTGTTGAACCAAATTGTTCATTTCTACAAGGAAGGGTACATTTTTGTGTCTTTCTGCAAAAGTTTAATAGTTCTTTTTCCAGTGCTTTGAGCAAATTGCATTTTTTCCACCTACCAGTTTCACATTACTTCCAGAGTGATATTGGGTTCTGAAGACCCTAAAAAATCACTGTTTCAAACAACCCTAATGAAGTCTGCAAGATCACCAAATAGCAGTACAAGATTCACAAGCAGTACCTAAGGTGTTTGGTGTAGCTATTTGGCAAAGTTGATGATTAACACAAAAGCTCCTTGACATTCCATGACCCACACAGGTTAATCTGCTTCTTGCTTCTAATGAGTGTGTAATGAACTGTGGGAAGTGACCTGAGGAAAAGGATTCTCCTAGCACATGGACCCCTTGTGCAGCAAGCTTTATTCACATGTCCCACACTGTGATTTGTGCTTCCTTCAGTTGCAGTGGAGCACCTGGTATTTCGAGTTCCTACCAGCAAAGTTTCAGTGTGAAGATATATGTGCGGTTGAAAAAGGGCTGTTAGTTTCTAGGGGGAAAGTTCAGTTTTGGGACATTTCTGCAGCAGGGTGGCAGTATAGGTTCCAATTTTGTGTGAGGAAATGAGCACCTCCTTGATATGTTACTGTCAAAATCCTTCTGGAGACATATTGCAATATGGGGAACCTAAGAATAAATATGTTTCAATATGTAGAAACTGGTGAGCCTGCAGAAACATCCAGGATTAGATCAGGCTGCACAGGCCATACCAATATTTATCTGTTCACTTATTTCCCATAAGTGATTCTGTCCTCAATGCTCCTTGCCTTTCAATGACAAACAGGAGTATATTTTCTGTTTCCTGATAATGAGTGTATAGGAAACTTTTCAAACTACAGAATGAAAACCCTGTCTCCTATTACATTCAATATTGAAGAGCAAACTTCATTCACAGTTGCCACAATGTGTTTTCTTCCTCCTTCAACTCCCAAGAATCACGGCTCATTTGGAATGCCTAGAAGCAGGTTTTCAGTTTACACACATGTATGCCATTTCAACTCAGTTGTTCTTTCTGGAGGGATAAATCCATTTTGGTACATTTCTGAAGCTGCTTTCTAATGAGTTTTCATTAGGAAATTTCCTGGAGTTGATTTTTACTGGGATAGTTCCTTGTCATTCGATGACCCACACAGGCATATTTACCTTTCGTTTCTAATGTGTGTAAAGGGAACTGTTGGAAATTACACAACAAAAATATATTTATTAGAACATGCATACTTGCACAATAAAGTTAATGCATATGTCACACAGTGTGGTTTGTGCTTCCTTCAGCTACAGTGTAGAGGTAATTCTTTCACATTCTTGGGATCAAGGCTTCCCACTGAATGACAGTTTTCTTTTGAGGCTGTTAAAATTCTATACTTGTTCTCTATTACACATTTTGATTACAATGTGTCATGGAGAGATTCTCCATTTGATCTTGTCTATTTGGGGATATAAAGGATTTCTGTATACGGATGTTGATCTCATTCTGGAGATTTGAACATTTCTGTATTATTTACCTAAAAACTTTATCCATTGCTTTAGTTAGCATCATTACCAATCCTCATTGCAGTGATTCTTAAATTTGGTCTCTTCAAGTTATCCCAGAATTCATGTGTATTTTGATCATGGTTATTTTCTTTTCTTTAATGTTGTATGAAAGTTCAAGACTGTTCAATTTGTCTTCCAGCTCTGAGATTCTGTCTTTGGCATTGTGTACTCTATTAGACTTTTAACTGAATATTTCATTTGATTGATTGTGTCTTTCATTTCCAAGATTTGTTTGGTTTTTTTTCAGTATTTCCTCTTATTGAATTTCTCACTCACAGCCTGTACTGACTTCACTAATTCATTTGGCTTTTTTGTACGTTTTTGGAATTCATTGATCATTTTATGATGATTCTTTTTAATTTTTAACCTCATATTTAATCCCCTTCAATGTCTTTGGGTCAATTTTTAAACAATTATGAACTTCAAGAGGTGTTGAAGTACTTTGTCCCCCAATATATCTTCTATTCCCTTGTAGAGATATTTTTTAATTTAGAGAGAGAGAGAGAGAGAGAGAGAGAGAATCAGTTTCTTTAGTTTTTCATTGCTCTTACACTTTATTCCATTTGAACGTGCATTCTGGTGCATGGCAGGCAAGCCACCACTCCAGCCCCTCCACCCCATGTTGGGTTTGAATCCATCCACTGGGAGGGATTTCTCTTCCACTCTTATTTGTGATCAACTAGGAATGCACCTCTCCTAATCTGCCATTGAATCTCCACATGAGAACCTTTTTTAAACATTGTTTCATTTCTAGCTTCCACATAGGAGGGATAGCATATGGCCCTCAACTTTCTGCAACTGGAATATTTAGCTCAACATAAATGCTGTCCACTTCTAACCATTTTCCATCAAATTACAAGATTTCATTCTTTATAGATGAATAAAAATTCATATTTATATTTCACAGATATCATTGCTTGAAAAACATCTAGGCTGCTTCCATAATTCGGATGTTGTGAATTATGCTGCTATAAACATGGTTATGCATGTATTAGTATGGTATACTGACTTTAATTTTTTTGAAAATATATCAGTGTGTGGCTAGGTCATAACACAATTGCATTCATAGGCTATTGAGAATCCTCAATATTAATTGCACTAATAAAAGACCTACAAACAGTGTAAAAGTGTTCCTTTTCCCCAGCATTTATTACTTGTATTCTTAATGATTGCTATTCTAATTGGAGTGATAACTTCAGTGTAGTTTTGATTTGCCTTTTCTGATTGCTATAGAGGATAAACTTTTTTATATGTTTGTTGACCATATGAAATTCTTCTTTTGAGAAATATTTACTTAGTTTATTTGGACATTTATTGAACACATTTGGAATTTTTAGTGTTAAGTGTTTTGAGTTCTTTATATATTCTAGATATAAGTCCCCATAAGAGTAGCTGGAAAGATTTTCCACTGTTCTGTAGGCAGTGTCTTCACATTCTCATCATCTTTGCTCTGCAGAAGCTTTTTAATTTGATGCCATCTTATTTATTAATTCTTGGTATTTATTATTTCTCAGATGTAGAAGTCCTGTTGAGAAAGTATTGCCTGTGTTTTGTTTTTACTGACATAGCTCCTTTTTTATTAAGAAATTATGTATTGCACAATCAAAAATACATCCAACAAAAACAATGATATGTATATATTCTTAAAATTAGATTTACCCATAGAACCCACCCTAGTCTCTCACCCTAACCCTTCCCTACTGTCCCTCCCCCCTCATTCCAAGGAAATCTCTATGAATGCCCCAGATTATGTGTTACTATACCTTTTCTGGGTCTAATACATGAGAATTGACCACCTTTCACACAGGCCAGGATCAAGCTCCAGCCTCCACAGATGAGTGAAGATATTTGACCCTTGACTCTCTGGGTTAGGCTAACTTTACCCAACATGATTTCTTCCATCACCATCCATTTAACTTCAAAGGCTGCAATATCAGTTTTTCTAATTGCTGAGTAGAACTCCATGGTATATGTATTCCACAGTTTTTGAATCCATTCATCCAGTGAGGGGCATCTGGATTGATTCCATAATTTATCTATTGTATATTGAGCTGCTAAGAATATATATTTTGCTGTGTTGCTGTAATGTGCTGATTCCAACACAGGAGAGGAGGGATAGCTGGGTCATATGGTGGACTCATCCCTAACTTTTGTAAGGATTCTCCACACTGCTTTCAGAGGGACTGTACTAGTCTGCAGTTCCACCAATAGTGTGCTAGTGTTCCTCTCTCTCCACAACCCCTCCAGCATCTATTGTTTATTTTCTTCATTTTTGCCAATATGACTGGCATGAGGTGAAATCTTAATGCAGTTTCATTTGTATTTATCTGATTACTAGTGATTTAGATCACTTTCTTATGTATTCACTGGCTTTTTCAATGTCCTCTGTTGAGAAGTTTCTACTTAGTTAATTATTGATTGGGTTGTTCCTGTTTTTGAGGTTGAGATTTTTGAGGATATTGTAGATTATGGATATGAGTCCCCTGTAAGAAGAATAACAGGCCATGGTTCTCTCCCATTCTCCAGGAAGTCTCTTGACAATTATGATCATTTCCTTGGTTGTGCAAAACCTTTTTAGCTTTATGACATCCCATTCCCTGATTTTTTACTTTACTTCTTTCACTTTAGGAGACATGTTGAGAATGTCTTTGCCTACCTCCAAATGCTGGAGTGTTGATCCTAATTTATATTCCTGCAGATGCAAAGTGGCTGATTTAATTTCTAGTTCCTTGATTCATTTTGATTTGATTCTCATGCAAGGAGAAAGATATGGGTCTAATTTTAACTTTCAGCAAGTGGTTGTCCAGTTTGTCCAGCACTATTTGTTGAATAGGCTGTCTCTCCTCCATGTTATGTTTTGTCCCCCTTTGTCAAAGAAGAGATGCTTAAAGATTTGTGGGTTTGTTTCAGGGTCTTCTATTCTATTCCATTGGTCTTCTTTCCTATCTTGTTACCAGTACCATGCTGTTTTTGTTACTACAGCTCTATAGTTTAGTTTTAGATCTGGTAGAGCAAATCTGTCTATTTTGTCTTTCTGGCTTAGTAATGTTTTGGCTGTTATGGGTTTCTTATTGTTCCAAATGAGTTTGAGAATTGCTATTTCTGTATCTGTAAAGAATGATCTTGGTATCTTCATGGGGATTGCAATGAATCTAGATAGAGCTTTTGGCAGAATGGCCATTTTTATTATATTAATTCTGCCTAACCAAGATCATGAAACATCTTTACATCCTCTCAGGTCATCTTGGATTTCCTTCTTCAATGACCAATAATTTTCATGGCAGAGGTCTTTGACTTCCCTTGTTAGGTTAATTCCCAAGTATGTTATTCTTTTTGAGGATATGTGATTGGGACTGATTTCCTGATTTCTTTTTCTGCCCTGTTATTATTAGTGTATAGGAAAGCTATTGATTTATGGATATTGATCTTATAGCCTGCCACTTAGCTAAATCTGTTTATAAGTTCAAGCAGTTTACTGTGGAGTTTTTGGATCTTCCAGATACAGGATCACATCATAAGCAAATTGGAGAGTTTGACTACCTTTCTTCCTATTTTTATCCCTTTGATTTCTTTCTCTTGCCTTATTGCTCTAGGTAGGGTCTCAAGAACAATATTGAATAAAAGTGGTGAGAGCAGAGAGCCTTGTCTTGTTCCCAAGTTTAGTGGAAATGCTTTCAGCTTTTCTCTCTTTAGCATTATACTAGCCAAGGGTTTGGCATCTATAGCCTTGACATAGTTTGAAATGGTTCCTTTGATCTTTATCTTCTTTAGAGTTTCCAGCATAAATGGGAGCTGAATTTTATGAAAGGCCTTTTCTGCATGAATTGAGATGATCATATGGTTTTTGTCCTTAATTCTGTTTAAGTAATGAATTATATTAACTGTTTTGCATATGTTGAACCAACCCTGCATACCTGGGATGAAGGCTACTTGATCATGATGAATTATCTTCTTGATAAGCTTTTGAATACTGTTTGCTAGAAAGTTATTAAGGGGTTTTGTATCCAGGTTCATCATGGATATAGGTGTGTAGGTTTTTTTGTTGTTGTTGATTGTTTGTTTTTGGTGTGTCCTTGTTGGGTTTTGGTATCAGAGTTATGGTTGCTTCAGAAAAAGTGTTTGGAAGAGTTCCCTCCTTTTCAATTTCTCCTTTAATAAGGAGAGGTGTTAGTTTCTTCTCAAAAGTGTGGTAAAAAATCAGCAGGGAAACCATCAGGAACTGGGCTTTTCTTTGGAAGACTTTTAATTGCTGTATGGATATCAGTGCCTGTCATTTAGTTGTTTAGGAATTCAATGGCAACCTGTGTCAATTTAGGTTTATTCCATGTGTCTAGAAATTTGTCCATATCTTCCATATTATCTAATTTGGAGGAGTATAGTATTTCAAAATATGTTGTTATAATTTGTTGGATTTCCATAGGGTCAGTGGTGATCGCTCCCTTTTCATTGAAGACTTTATTGGTTTGCTTCATTTCTCTCCTTCTTTAGTGAGATTGGCTAAGGGGTCTATCTACCTTATTTTTTAAAAGTACCAGCTCTTTGTTTCATCAATGTTTTATTGCTTTTGGTCTCGATTTCATTGATTTCTGTTTTGATCCTGATTATTTCCTATCTTCTGCTGGCTTTGGAGTTAGATTGCTCTTCCTTTTGAAGGGCTTTGAGATAGAGCATAAGCTTATATATTTGGTATCTCTTCATTTTTAATGTGGGCACTCAGTATTATAAAATTTTCCCTTAGGAATGCTTTAATGCTGTCCCAGAGGTTTCAATATGTTGTGTGTTCATTTTTGTTCTCTTCCAAGAATTTTTTGAATTCATCTCTCATGTCTTCTTGGATCCATTCTTCATTTAATAGGGTATTATTCAATCTCCATGAATATGTGTGTTTTCTGTTATGATTTTTACTGTTGATTGCTAGGGTCATGGCCTTGTGGTCTGACAGGATACATGGAATAATATTTACATTTTTATATTTGCTGAGATTTTGTTAACCAGAATATGAACTATTTCTGAAAAGGATCCATGTGCTGCAGTACAGAAGAAGGTGTAGTCCACTGATTTAGGGTGGAATATTCTACATGTTTATTAAGTCCGTTTGATTTATGGAGTTGTTTAGGTTGGTGATTTCTTTATTCATCCCATACATTTTTAAAATTCTGATCATGTTCTTTTATTTTTTTTCTTTTTTGTCATCAGTGTGCCCAAGCTTGGTCAGCCTGTCCTCATTGTAAGAAGTTCTTTCTTCAATAGCAGAGGTTCTATTTTCTACAGAAATTAGTCTATTATTAAATTCTTCTATGGTCCCTCTCATGTCATTGACTGCAGATTTTAGTACTGTTACTTCCTTTTTGAGTATGTCTATTTCTTTAATGATAGAGTTTCTCAACTCTTGAATTTTCTCATTTATTCCCTTCATAAGAACTTCTTTTAGTTCATTCTTTCTTTTCATTATCAGATCATTGACAAATTTTTCTAGTTTTTCCTCCTGGTCCCTGGCCAGACACATTCCTAGGGCAGTTGTGGGTTGGAGGTGAACCTCGTCTAGATGGATTCCTCATCTTTGAAGAGATTCTTCTGGATTAATGAATTGAGAATCCCTGTGTGGCAGCAAGACAAGTCTTGGTTCCCTGGGTTAAGCTGATATTACTAAGCATAACTTCCTTCCATAGTCATCCATTTACCTTCAAAGGCTGCAATATCATTGTTTCTAATTGCTGTGTAAAATTCCATGGTATATATGTACTACAGTTTTTGGATCCATTCATCCAGTGAGGGACATCTGGGTTGCTTCCATAATCTAGCAATAGTAAATTGAACTGGTGTGAACATAGATATTGCCATGTCACTATAATTGCTGATTCTAAATCCCCTTGAAAGATTCCCAGGAGTGGAATAGCAGAGTTGTATGGTGGGCTCATCCCTAGTTTTTTGAGGATTCTCCGCACTGCTTTCCAGAGGGGGGCTGTACCAGTCTGCAGTTCCACCAACAGTGTGTTAGCATGCCTATCTCTCCACAGCCCCCCTCATCTATTATTGTTTACTTTCTTCATCTTTGCCATTCTGACTGGTGTAAGGTGATATCTTAATGTGGTTTTCATTTGCATTTCTCTAATTACTAGAGATTTAGAGCACTTTCTCATGTATTCATTGGCTTGATCAATGTCCTCTGGTGAGAAGTTTCTATTTATCTCTTTGGCCCATTTATTAATTGGGCTGTTAGTGTTTTTGTAGTTGAGATTTTTGAGGATTTTGTCGATTCTGGATATGAGACCCCTGTCAGAGGAATCATAGCCCATAGTTCTCTCCATTTCTGTAGGAAACCTCTTGACTCTTTTGATTGTTTTCTTGGCAGTACAAAAACTTTTTAGCTTTATGGCATCCCATTCACTGATTTTTGACTTTACTTCCTTCACTTTAGGAGACATGTTGAAAAAGTCTTTGCCTACTCCCAAATGCTTAAGTGTTGGACCTAATTTGTCTTCCATCAGTTGCAACATAGCTGGTTTAATTCCTAGCTCCTTGATCCATTTTGATTTGATTCTTGTGAAAGGAGAAAGATATGGGTCTAATTTCAACTTTCCACACGTGGCTGTCCAATTTTTCCAGCACCATTTGTTGAAGAGGCTGTCAATTCTCCATGTAATATTTTGTCCCCCTTTGTCAAAAATCAGATGTTTAAAGATTTGAGGGTTTCTTTCAGGGTCTTCTATTCTATTCCATTGGTCTTCTTTCCTATCTTGATACCAGTACCATACTGTCTTCGTTACTACGACTCTATAGTATAGTTTTAAATCTGGTATGGCAAAACCACCTGTTTCATCTTTCTTGCTTAGTAGTGTTTTGACAATTCTTGGTTTCTTATTGTTCCAAATGAATTTGAGAATTGCTTTTTCTATGTCTGTACAGAACGACATAGTATCTTTATAGGGATACCATTAAATCTAAATAAAGCTTTCGGTAGAATGGCCATTTTGATTATATTAATTCTGCCTAACCAAGAGCATGGGACATCTTTCCGTCTTCTTAGGTCATCTTGGATTTCATTCTTCAATGACCAACAGTTTTCATTAAAGACATGTTTGATTTCCCTTGTAAGGTTAATTCCCAAGTATTTTATTTTTTCGAAGCTATTTTGAAAGGGACTTATTTCTGACTTCTTCTTCAGTCCTATTATTATTAGTGTATAGGAAAGCTATTGATTTATGCATATTGATCTTGTATCCTGCCACTTTGCTAAACCTATTTATGAGATCAAGCAGTTTACTGATGCAGTTTTTTGGATCTTCCAGATACAGGATCGTGTCATCAGCAAAAAGAGAGAACTTGACTTCCTCTTTTCCTATTTTTATTCCTTTGATTTCTTTCTCTTGCCGAATTGCTCCAGCTAGGATTTCAAGAACAATAGTGAATAAAAGTGGTGAGAGCAGACAGCATTGTCTTATTCCAATTTAGTGGAAATGCTTTCAGCTTTTCTCCATTTAGTATTATACTCGCTGGGGGTTTAGCATATATTGCCTTTACAAAGTTCAGAAACGGTCCTTTGACCCCATCTTATCTGGAGTTTTGAACATAAAAGGGTGCTGGATTTATCAATGGCCTTTTCTGCATCCATTGAAACCATGATCATATGGTTTTTGTCCTTGATTCTGTTTAAGTGGTGAATTAAGTTAATTGTTTTGCATATGTTGAACCACGCCTGCATTCATGGGATGAAGCACACTTGATCATGATGGATTATTTTCTTGATAAGTTTTTAAATATGTTTGCTAGCACTTTATTAAGGATTTTTGCATCCTAGTTCATCAGGGATATTGGTCTGTAGTTTTCTTTTCTTGATGTATCCTTGTCAAGTTTTGGTATCAGAGTTATGGGTGCTTCATAAAAAGTGGATGGGAGCATTCCCACCTTTTCAATTTCTTGAAATAACTTAATAAGAGAAGATGTTAGTTCCTCCTCAAAAGTGTGGTAAAAATCAGCTGAGAAGCCATCAGGTCCTGGGCTTTTCTTCTTTGATAGACTTTTATATGCAATATGGATTTCAGTGCCTGTGATTGGGCTATTTAGGAATTCAATATCATCCTGATTCAATTTAGTTATGTTGTATGTGTCTAAAAATTTATCCATTTCTTCCAAGTTATCAAATTTGGAGGAGTATAGGTTTTCAAAATATGATCTTTTAATTTGTTAGATTTCCATGGGGTCAGTCGTGATCACTCCCTTTTAATTGGAGATTTTATTGATTTACTTCATTTCTCTCCTTCTTTTGGTTAGATTCACTAAGGGCCTATCTTTTTTATTTTTTTCAAATTATCAGGTCTTTGTTTCATCAATTCTGTTTATTGTTTTTTGTTGTTGTTGTTGCTTTCAATTTCATTGATTTCAGGTGTGATCTTGATTATTTTCTGTGTTCCGCTGGCTTTGGGGTTAGATTGTTTTTCCTTTTGAAGGGCTTTGAGATGAAGCATAAGCTTATTTATTTGGGACCTCTCTTCATTTTTAATGTGGGCACTCAGTGTTATGAATTTTCCCCTTAGGAAAGCTTTCATTACTGTCCCAGAGGTTTCAATATGTTGTGTCTTCATTTTCATTCTCTTCCAAGAATTTTTGGAATACTTCTTTCATGTATTCTTGGATCCATTCTTCATTTAATAGGTTATTATTCCATCTCCATGAATATGTGTGATTTCTGTTATGATTATTGCTGTTTTTTGCTAGGGTCATAGCATTGTGATCTGAAAGGACACATGGGATGATGTCTACTTTTTTATATTTGCTGAGATTATCTTTATGAACCAGAATATGGTCTATTTTGGAAAATTATCCATGTCCTGCAGAGAAGAAGGTGTATTCCACTAACTTGGGATAGAAAATTCTCTATATATCTATTAAGTCTATTTGGTTTATGGAGTTATTTAAGCTGGAGATTTCTTTATTGATTTTTTTGTTTTGATGATCTGTCTAATGGTGACAGTGGAGTGTTGAAGTCTCCCAGTATTATTGTGTTGAGATCTACTGGTGGTTTGATGTCATGAAGTAATTTATTCACGTAGTTGGGCACATTGTTGTTTGGAGAATATTAACTATAGTTATTTCTTCCTGTTGATGGGTTCCTTTTAGTATTAAGTAATGGCCTTCTTTATCTCTTTTGATTGATTTATGTTTGAAATTTGCTTTGTTGGATATAAGCATAGTGACACTGGCTTGTTTTCTTGGGCCGTAAGGATGTTAGATTTTTTTCCATCCTTTCACCCTTAATCTGTGGATGTCTTTGCCTGTTAGATGAGTTTCTTGTAAGCAACATATGGTTGGATTTTGTTTTTTGATCTAGTCTGCAAGTCTGTGTCTTTTGAGTGGTGCATTTAGATCATTCACATTCAGTATTAAGAAAGAAGTGTGTAATTGATTCATAGTCATTGTGTCTTATTGAGCTAGTTCTGTGGTTGCCTTGGTTAGTTATTGCTGGGTGATAATTTCACTGAATTTCTTCAGTTTGTGGGTTTTGGGTATCAATTGCTTCTTCTTCTGTCTGGAGTATTTCCTTGAGAATTCTTTGTAGGGCAGGTTTTCTGTTGACAAATTCTGCCAGTTTTGTTTTATCATGGAAAGCTTTATTTCTCCATCAAATTTGAAGCTGAGTTTGCTGGGTATAGAATTCTAGGCTGCATGTTGTGGTCATTTAGATGCTGAAGGATATTATGCCAAGACCTTCTTGCTTCCAGCGTTTTGGTTGAAAAGTCACAGACAATTGTTATTTATTGGCTTGCCTCTGAATGTGATTTGGCGTTTCTCATTTGCTGCTTTTAATATAGTGTCCTTAGTATCCCTGTTGTACATTTTGAATGTGATGAGTCTTGGTGTGTTTCTCTTTTGATTAGGCCTATTGGGTGTCCTGTAAGCTTCCTGGATGAGCATGTCAGATTCTACTTTTTTGTGGGAAAAGTTTTCTTTCACGGTCTCCTTGAGAATATTCTTCATATCATTGGTGTGTGTCTCAATTTATTCCTGTATTCCAATTACTCCCAGATTGTTCCTTCTCATTTCATTCTAGGCATTCTTGAAATACTGGTCATGATCTCTTAATTGTTTTTCTTTTTTGGTGTCCGTAAGCTCTAGCTTGATCAACCTGTCTTCATTATCTGAAGTTCTTTCCTCAATAGCAGAGGTTCTATTTTCTACTGAAGTTAGTCTATTTTGAATTCTTGCATGGTCCCTTTCATGTCATTGGCTGCAGATTTGAAGTCTGTAACTTCCTTTTTGAGATAATCAATTTCTTTAATGATAGAGTTTCTCAACTAGAGTTTTCTCAGTTATTCCCTTCATTATGTCTTCTTTTAATTCATTGTTCCCTTTTGTTATCAGCTCCTTGACATATTGTTCCAGATTTTCATCCCAGTCCCTGGCCATAGCCCCCTTACCAGGGGAGTTTTGGGATTGATGTGAACCTCTTCGAGTTTGATTCCTCATGTCTGAAGAGATTCTTCTCTCTTATTTACCAGGTGAACCCTCAAAATATTTCAAATGAACTGGGGATTTTCTGTCCAGATTCAGAGCTGCTGGGAAAACCATCTGTCTTCAAGTCGCCATCTTGCAGTCTCCCCCCAGAGTGAATACTTAATTTTGGCTTTGTCATGATAATGATGATATATTTTTTATTTCTGTTAATTTCTAACTTTTGGAAGTGTGTTGATGACAGTGAAAATTGATCTTTGTATTCATTTTCTTGTTCTGTGCATATATTAACAGAATTGTTAATGTTTTTCCTTAATGTTGATTAAACATAACTTTTTTAAAAGAGAAGGATAGTGAGAGAGAGAGAATCAATGTTCTTTAATTTTTCATTTGGCTTTTATTACTCTGTCACTTTGCAGTGTACATGGTGCTGTGTTCAAACTCACATCCTTGCACATACCAGGCAAGTACTGTAAATGCTGAGCCACCACTCCAGCCCCAGATTAACCATTTAAAACTTATACCAATACATGATTTTGGGAGGAGACTTTTTTTACTGACAACATTTGGAAATTCTAGCAGTCAGTTTTTGTGAAAACTGGACTGCTTTTCAGTTGGTGTTATTATTCTTTAAACATTTACTTTTGGTAATGCTCACCCTTAATGGAATACACACCAAGCAGATCTTGATGTGCTCTTCCTGGGGAGGAACACTAATTCCATTGCTCAGGATCCTTCCACTCAGATGTTTATAAACTCAGTTTCATAATTTGTATATCTTATCAATTTGTCATTTATTAAATAATGTCTCTGAACCAAAAGGCATTATTACTTCTTTATTTTTCCATACTTAATGGATTGTTATGCACCCCATATCATATTTGAAGCTTCAGTTCTTCTGGTGCAAAAATAAATGCCAATCCAAGTTGACTCCTGTGTTTCTTCCCACCTCAATCATGTGTGTGTAGGGTGTGTATGTGTATTTGTATATATATATATATATATACACACACACACACACACACACACACACACACAACAATGTACAATAATGTAAAAGAGCAATGTAATATATCTGAACAATTTATAATTGTTTGATTAGGACATGGGTTGAACTACATTTTGTTTCATGGAGAGTGAATTTAATGCAAAGTAAATCAGTGGATATTTCTGCTCCATTGCACCACAGAATGAGATGGTTCTTCCAATCTAGAGGTGAAGAAAATCCAGTCTAGTCATGACTTGGCTGAGCTGGCTGTTCATGGTTGCATAGAGACTGATCAGTATTCAAACACATTTTTAGCATGAAATAGGGCACAGACTCAGCATTTAGGGGAACTGAATATGAAAAATATTGAGCTCAAAAAGGTATATTTGGACTATAGTCCAATTTCCCACTCCACTAGAGATGTTTGAAACCAAATGATACAGAGAGAAGAATGATCCCTGTCTTTGGATGCCACAAGCATTGACATTGCTTAGCAGGTCATGCCCATGAAGGGAGAATGGGGATTTCATGACCAGCATGAACCTTAGAGGAGGAAGACACACAGTAAGAAAAGGGAAATTACAGAATTTTCTCTGAAAAACGACAAATAATTTTCTATGACAAATAACAAAGAAAGCAGGGAAACTCAAACAGCTGGGACAACTTTCAGATGAAGTTAAATACTGGTGGATCATGAACTAAATTTCTGTTTATACTCAATTATTGTTACATATTTTCATTTAAAGCAGAATAACTTTTGTGAAATTACAGGAGAATGAACAATGTAAAAAGCACTAAAATTCTTTGGGATGGTATTGCTTCATACTACAAAAAGAGAGTAGAGAAATGATTGTAGGTTTTGGGCTGTTTTAAAAAAATTGTGCTTGTAAAATAAATAATGTCTCCCACATTACTTGTTTCTATGCTATCATCTTATTTTTGTGTCTAAATGTGACATACCAGAAAAATTGTAAGACCTATCTGTCTGTACGCCACACCTACACAGTTGATTTATCACATTACTGGAAGTTAGAAAAAATTCATTTTATTTAAGTACATTTTATTTTTTTTTATTTTTTTATTATTTCTACCTTTTTATTAGTAAAAACTGGGATGGTAAATTCCTTGTACAATCATTTCTATGTATTATGTGTAAATCACTTTCTTTTTTTATTTTTTTTAAATTTTTTTATTTTTGAGCAACCTTGCAAGATTTTAACAAAACAATATAAAATGTGTATAAGATGTGTATATATTCTGGTCATTGCAACTATCCCCAGGAGTGCCCCCCCCCCCAATTACCCTCCCTTATCCCTCCCTTCCCCTTCCCATTATAACTCTAAAAATAGT
>PVKS010036490.1:0-19313 GCA_004027875.1 Aplodontia rufa | reverse complement strand
CTAATATTTATTTAGTATTAAAAGGTACAACTTGCTGACATTGTCCAGTACCAGTGTAGGAAGATTTATAATGGAAGTTGATTTCAACTGAAAGGTTATGTACTTAACAAGAACCAGGAAAAAAAATATTTGGCAGTTTTATTGTGTACTATTGTGTGCCCATAAATATTACTAGACTATAACATAATTACACTGTGGCCTTTTGATACTTTTTGATACTTTGAGGTTAATAGTTTCTAATGACTGAATAAACATATTTTGAATGCATAGGAAATCAGCTCATTTTCTGTGCCTGCTCTGTTCAGTTTCATTTTTGGAACTTCTCAAAGTGAGGAAGTAAAAAGGTTGGTGGTGGAAAGTTTGCTATGAAACATCCAAAGAAGACTCTATTTTGGGTACCTTTCATTGTCCAAGTGTGAAGCAAGAGATAAACTGGAATAATACTTCATATGTCTTCTTTCACTTGGAGCAAAAAGAGCCTTGAGAAAAAGGGAAATGGAAGACTATTCAGAAAATCCACTTGTATACAGTATTAACAATATGAGTAGGTAGGAATGATAGTACCTCACTCAGTCCCAAACTTCTAGGTGAAAGGGTCTAGGGCCAAGACAATTGTCAGATTTACTTTCTGTGAGAAGTCATCACCCAGGACCCATTGATTTAAATCTCAGTCTGTATTTAATATATATTTCTGATAACCTTATTTTAATTTTTTTCTACCATAGTGGTTTAAAGCAGCAAATAAGAAAAAAAATATCTATTAGAGGCAAACACACTGAGACCAGGGTTATAGTTCTGCCTTTCCCATTCAACTTGTTATGTGATACGGAACAAGAGATATTTTTACTTTGGACATGAAACAAAAAGGGTTTGGACTAAGTGATCTCAGAAATATCTTTGAGCTCTAACATGCTGCTGTTTTAAGTGTTAGGTGATAGACTAATGTTAGTGAAGACAACATTAGCAATCTGAGAGCATATTTTGTATAGGGTCATTTTGTGTAGGGCCCTTTTGTCTAGGGTTAAATGGCTTTTCACACCAGAAGATCTGTTCAAGGCTGTCACTGTATTACAGCACAGTCTTAATAATGATCATAATTCTATCCCAGTGTCTTCAGGCAAAAGTTAAAATAATCTCTTCAATCCTTCACTTGAAAAAGTAGGGAGATTTGAAGTATGTTTTAGAAAGATGTGTGTTAAAAATGGTCAGAAAAAAATGATCATTTTAAGAGACATACTTTAGTTATATAGAAAAGTTTTCTTACTTCCCCTGAGTAAGTAGGGACATCACTAAGTTGTAGGTCTTTGGTATTATCGAGGGGCACATCAAAATTTTTCATGAAAACCCTTTTGTAAACAGTATTGTACAAGTTCCTGGATGTTTTCGTTGCTCTTTTACCTATGTGTTATTGATGTTCATGTTACAATTTTTGGTCATAGAGTTTGTATGTGTTTAGTTCTGCATGGTTCTGTCACATGTAGATTCATTTATCCATCACCACAGCCATTACAGTACAGAATGGTTCCTTTACCACAAGTATTCTTCCTGTTGTTTTTTTGTAATCATATCTAATCATCTTGTTGCCCCCACCTGATTCCTAACCCTGGCATTCATTAATCCGTTTTCTAACTCTAGAATCTTGTCATTTTGAGAATATTATATAAATGGAACTATATGGTACATAAACTTTTGGTGCTGGATTTTTTTTAATTCAGTGTAATTCTTTAGAAATTCATTCACAATATTGGGTTCATCATTTTGTTTCTTGCTGAATAGTGTTCCATGACATGAAGGTATGGATGCAAGTTGTTTAATCATTCACTCATTGAAAAATATCTGGGCTGTTTCCAAGTTTTCACTATTAAAAATAGAGCAGCAGTGCAATTTCATGTACAATAATTTTGTGAACCTTTCTCTGAGGTAAATGTGTCATTGGGTTAAAAGTTCATTTCTCTGGTATAAATATCCAAGTGTACAATTGCTGTGTCATATGGCAACTGCATGTTTAGTTTAAAAAAAAAAAACTGCCAAACTGTTCTCCAGAACTCTACCATTTTACATTCCAATGAGAAATATATGAATAATCTAGTTTTTCCACATCTTTACCTGAATTTATTGTTGTTACTTTTATTTTAGCCATTTTGATAGATGTGCGGTGATACCTATTTGTAGTTTTAATATGCATTTCTCTTATTACTGATTTTGAATAGCTTTTCATGTTCTTACTTGCCATCTATTTATTTTTTTGGTGAAACGTCTTTTGCTTATTTTTTAATTGGACTGCTTTTTATTTTTGTATTCAACATAGTCTTATATATTGGAGGGAATTGTTACATATTCATGCATACATGGATATTGACATAGTGAGATAGTAAGTTAAGGCTGATCCTATTCCAGGATCTACCCCACTTTATCCATTCCCCAAGCTCATGTCTCCTCTGTAATCCCCCCATACTATAATTTGAAATGAGCATATACATGTATATTAATTTTTGACATTTCTGAATTTCTCTGCTTGTGTATAGTTAGGCTTCTAATGGGAGTTGAGTACTCCCAATTATATTGATAATCCTCCTTGCTTTTTATTTTTAAATTTTGTTTCATAATTCTTTATTCTAGATATGTATCCTTTGTCAGATATGTGGTTTGATAGTTTTTACCCTCAGTTTATGTATAGCTCACCTTTTCATGCTCTTCAGACAGTACAGTTTATAGACCAAATATTTTCAATATGATGGTTTTCAGGTTATCAATTTTTCTTTTGTGGATTATACTTTTAGTGTTAAGTCTGAGAATTCTTTCTTTAAATGTAAATCTAGAAGATTTTTCCTATTTTTTTACAAAATGTTTTATATTGTACATTAACTCCATGATCCACATTTAGTTAATTTGTATAAGGTGTGAAGTTTAGGTTGATTTTCTTTTTTACCTCCCTCTAACCTAAGGACATTCAATTGCTTCATCAACATTTGTTGAAAACTCTATTCTCTCTCCATTGAATTACTTTTTTACCTGTCAAAAATCAGATGGCTATCAATCTCTCTGGAAAGGGTTATATAATTCTGAGAAGTAAATTTCACTCTTTCAAACATAAAAAAATATCAGATGGCTGTACTTGAACACATGCATTTCTGCATTTTTATGCTATTCCTTTGATCTGTATGTACCTCCACCAATACCACATTGCCTTCATTTCTGCAGCTATAGAATAGGCTTTAATATTAAGTAGAACGATTCCTCCCAATTTATTTTTCTTTAACAAGATTGTTTTAGCTAGAGTTTTTGCCTTAATAACTTTGTCTAATTCTTAAAAATCATTGCTAGAAGTTGATCGAAATTGTATTAAAGACAGGGATTAGTTTGGGGAGAATTGACACCTTTACTATTTTGAGTCTTCCATTCTATTTTTTATTTCCTTCATAAAACTTTCTAATTTTCAGCATACTGATCTTTCACATATTTTGCTAATTGTATAGTTAAATATTTAATTTTCTTTTGAGCAATTGTAAATAGTATTATCTTTTTAGTTTTGAATTTCACATGATCATTGTTAGTATCTAGAAATGCAGTTGATCTTTTTATGTTGATCTTGAATGTATCATGAAATTTTGCTGAATGTACTTATTAGGGATTTTTTTTTTAAATAGAATGATTGGGCTTTTCTACCTAGACCATCATTTATTGTACAAAGTGTGAAAAGAGGAATAGTGTTATGTCTTCTTTGTTTTGGCTGTTTTCCCCCTAAGAGTCTGTTTTCTGTTGAGAGTCATGTATTTTCTTTCTATAGCCACATACCACAGGTTATTTGTGTTTCCTACTTAATACTCAAGCTTACTCAATGAGCTTTTTTATTCCCCCCACCCTGCCACCCCAGAAGGAAGTTATTTTCACTTCTTGAAGATTTGTAATTATTCACTAATGTGGCCATTTAAAGTCTTTCATTTGCTAAATATATTGTTCCTATGTTGTTGCACAGGAGAAACCCAAAATCTGAAAGACTTATTATCTCACGGATTTCAGATAAGGGATATGCAAATTGTAGCCAAAAGTCTAATATGAGTCTTATTGCAGTATAAATATGGAATATTACTTTAATATTTTGAAAGCTTCCAAAGTGTCATACAAAGGCAAATTTTTAATGATAGGGAGGCTGAAATATTCTTATGACTTTTTGTCCCCAATTTGACAGATGATTTAGCTTATTTATAGATTTGGTGTTCATTAGACCAGAATCTATGGTTCGATTCACAACTAGGCAACTTGGTTATTCTTCCTTGATATTAAATAACTTATAGATCTCTTGGCCATAAATAATATTATAGTCATACTAGTAGCCTCTTTAATTTTATCTTTGATTGCTTGGAGGACGGAGCACAAATGCAAATTGACCAGTGCAAACCCATTACTACTGTTTTTGGAAAATACCTCAAAGTACAAGTCAATAAAATTTTAGACTTATGCAAGTTTAGAAGATAAAGTTTCTAATTTCTTTTTATTTACTTTCAAAAATTATTCTGAAGTGTTCAAGTCAATAGTTTTAGTGATCATTTGAACATTAAATTCAGTGCTTTAGGTTATATCAAAATTGAGCTAAATACTAAATTGTAAATTGTGATTGTTATCATCGGTTAAGTTGAATTATCAAACCCTGAAGAACTATCCAGATTGTATTTTCAGAGCTGTTTTATCCTGAGTGCTGCTTCATATGAGTAGACTAATTTCTGGTTTGGATCTGTGAATATTTTTCCTGCATGAGGATTGTTTTTCATTGAAATGACTACCCCTCCCCCATTTCTTTACTACTGAGCAATCTCCAGAGCCCTTTTTATTTTTTGAGACAGGGTCCTGATAGATGCTCATGCTGGCTTTGAACTTGGAATCCTCCTGCCTCGGCCTCCTGAGTGGCTGGGATTACAGGTGTGCACTAGTGTGCCTCACTGGAATGATCTTATCATTACATGATTGTCTTAGGAAAGGGAAGTGAAAAAGGATCCACAGTTACTGGGGCTATTACCTTTTTTCCATATTTTTAATTGTTGCATTATAGTTGTACATAATGATGGGGTTTGTTGTTACATATGCATACATGCTCAAAAGATAATAACATAAGTTGGCCAGTATCCCTCCCTCACCTTCTCCTACCCCCTGGTTCTGTTCTTCTACTGGTCTCCTTTTGATGATGATGATGAAGAAGAAGAAGAAGAAGAATATTATTATTTTGACTTTCCAGGTTTATTGATTGTGTGAGAACTATTTAGTATCTTAGAGGTGTAAAATACATTTTTTTATTTCACCATTTTTATCTTACCCTTTTCCCTCCCATTCCTTCTCCCTTTCTCCTCTTCTCTTTCCTCTACTCTAAAGACTTCTTTTAGCTTATCTATTAATTTGTATTTGAATGGTTCTTTATGTAATTTTTCCTTCCCCCTTTTCTTTATTTTACTCTAGCTTCCACATATGAGAGAAAACATTTGACCTTTGAGTTTGGCTAATTTCATATAGCATATTATCCATTTCCATCCATTTACCAGCAAAGGCCATAGCAATTGATATAACATAGTCGTTTATGTGTTTTATTTCAGTTCATTTATTCTGTGAAATAATCATGTGCATGAGTTATAGGTATATCTTACTGGTGAATAAACTGAAGTCCTGGAGCAGCCAGAGATAACAGAACCATGATTTGAATCCACGTTTTTCTAACTTAAAAGCCTGTGCTGTTCTCACAGGCTTTTCTTTTTTATTTTGTTTTGTATTTTTTCTGGTACTGGGGATTGAACCCAGGCTGCTCTCCCACTAAGTTATATCCTAATCTTTTTATTTTGAGAAAGGGTTTTGCTACATTGTCCAGGCTGGCCTTGAATTTGGCCATTTTAAAGGCCCACAGCATGTCCAGATTGATCGATTCATCTATCTTATCATTTTCTTTGAGAATGGGTTTGCTATGTTACCTAGGTAGGTAGGTCTTAAACTTATGAGCTCAAGTGATCCTGTAGCCTCAGCATCCCTCTTACCTCAGCCTTCTGAGCAGCTAGCACTATAGCCATGGACCACTGTGCCTGCTGACTGTAACATGTTGTGTTTTAGTCAGCAGATAAATGCAGCATGCATATTAAGGGAGTCATCCCACAAAGTGAATCAAGTTTTTCTTTTTTTAACTTTTTGAAGACTAGCATCTAATAAAGTGCATTGTCTTTTTTAATGTGCTAGAATGCCATATGTTATTATAAAGCCATTAGATCTGTAATGGGAAAATGAAATGCCTAACTCCTGGTGTTAGGAAGACAGGATGAATCCAGTATCCTTTAGTTGTTTGTGACTATAATTTGTGTGCCAATGAATATTTTTGTAGTTTATATGGGGGGATAAAATTAACTATTATTTCTACTTATAAATCTTTGACTATGGAAAAGCACAAACAATTCACTCTAAGTCAAAAAATTGTTTTTTTAATTTTTATTAATTGGTGCAACATAGTCTTACATAGTAAAGGAATTCATTGTTACACATTCATACATTTGCACATAATGAGAATGTAACTTGAACTCAATCCTTACTCAAGATATCCCTCCCTTTGCCCCTTCCCCAGTTTCTTACCTCCACTACAGTCCACCCTACTCAATACAGATATTAATGTGTATATATATATATATATATATATAATAAAAATTTTAAATTTTCTAGTATGAGTATTATTTAGCTTCTCAGGGGAGTAAAATATACCATACAGTGCTTCTTTTCCCTCTCTGTTCAACCCCACTGCCGCATTTCATACCTAGACTTCTTCCAGAACAGATCATGCATTATTCTGACTTTGGTCAGTCTATTATATAAACTTGACTGTCTTTCATCCTATCCTTGGTTTTACTCTAGCTTTCACACAATTGTTCTTAAATAAAAAAAGTTTTACTTGTTTATTCTATAATGTCATGCCATTTTTTTAATGAAAAGAGACTTTTTTATTTCTCATATATTGACATTAACTTGTACTTTCTCCTGCCCTATTTTTTTTTAAGAGAGAGGGACAGTGAGAGAGACAGAGAAAGAGAGAAACAACTTTATTTAGTTTTTCACATGGCCTTAGTTGCTCCAACACTCAGTTGTGTACGTGGTGCTGGGGTTTGAACCCGGGTCCTCGTGCTTGCCAGGCAAGTGCCGAAACCGCTGAGCCACCGCTCCAGCCCCTCTCCTGCCCTATTTTTGCATATTTACATTGTTTCTCCTTTTCTGGTATAATGTTAAAACAGAATGAATGCTTATTTCTTAGATTCAAACGAACCAACTCTAGTGGATTGATTTGGGTACCAAAAATAAAGATTTTCTTATATCAAAAATCTAAAATAGTACTTTTTTTAATTTCAAAAACTTAAAAAAACACAAAAGCATGAGTTTCTTGAGCAATATCCCCAATGGAATGACACCAGTAAGAAGAAAGGAATAAAAATAAATATAAAGTGACCTGCAATTTTTGCAGTTTCTGAAAAAGTATTTGTCATTGTGTACAATGTTTGTTTTAGGCCCTGAAACAATGCCCAACTAAAAGTTGTTGAAATAAATGAATAGATAAGTAGGTGAGTGAATGAAGGAGTAAGGTTGGTAGAGAAGACAGTTTGTTGATTGTGTACCTTAAGCATATCAGAGAACTGGTGTAAATGCTTTGCACTTCTCTTAGCTCTCCATCCAGGGCTGTAAGATGATGGCCGTGATTCCAGTTTCTCATACAACAAAAATCTTTAATCATGAAAGGAATAGAGAAGATATTTTCCTAACACATATGCTTTTTATTATATTAATGTTTACCAAGAGCTCCCAGAAGGCTGTCAACTCATTGGCTAAAGCTAGAGTAGGCTTCCTTCTAAATCTTATCACTAGTGAAGGCAAGTAAAGTTATCATAATTGGTTTTGATTCATCGTGTTTCTTCCCCTGGGACTGGGCATCTTTTCCCTGATATTGGAACAAAAATGGGAATCTCATAGCAAGGAAAAAGGGGTTAGCAGTTATTGAGTAGGCCATGATAATACCTGCTATAGACTACCCGATGAAATTTTGTTCTTGGAGAAATGTACCAAGAGTTTATTTCAAATATATTCTTAAACTTTTTAAGTTGGTAACAAATTGGGAAATGTGTCTGTCAATATATGATAATTCAGCAATTCAAGACAGATTGTTGTTTCTTTATAGTATGGTTTTGTAGAACAACAGTTTTTGAATACTCAGATTTTTGTAATTCTTATGTGTAACCATTAAACCTTTATTTTAGCAATCAACAGCTGAGTAGCAGTATAACATATACTATGCAAATAAAAATGAATGGCCTTAGAACAAAGTGCATACATCAAAGTAAAAGAATACAATTTCTGTAACAAGCTACGCTGGGGAAAAAAGTGGAAAATGGCTGAAAAAATAAACAGTGAACACCTGTGCTGAATAAATTAACCAGCTGGTTGGCAGTTTTCTATTTGACACATGTAAAATGGTGACTGTTACAAGGCATTATTAAGACATATTCACTTGGAAGTATTCCTTTGTTAGTACCATTATCTAAATAGGCAATATTAGATAATAGATAATATCAAAATTTATATCTACAAATTCACAGGGTTATATATAGATTTTGGGAATTAGGAAAAAACACATTGACACAAGGTGTATTTAGCAAGTGTAGTTAGGAAAATTTATCTCAAAAATCTTCATACTATATTGCAAATGGCCTCTGGTATTCAAATTAGCAGTATAACTGACATGTTTAATCTGTGGAATCTATTTTGATAGTTAAATTTTTTATAAGAACTAATGATGCAGATTGTTTTCTTTATCTTTTAAGGTCATTATAATATTCTAGGACTAAAGGGTTCTTTTGGGGGCTTACAATCCACTAACATCATTTTATAATTGGCAAACTTGTTTTTATGGTTTTCAGATATATTTAAATTAATAAAATTGAGCTACTATTCTGTGTTTTTTCTTTGAAGGTTAAATATCTTTTTAAGAAAACATTTTTTAATACAATATAAAGTTTTAAATTTAGAGGAACACAGCCTTTTAATGAACAAAATTTTGCTTATGGAAGAATTATCTGGGGTTTAAGGGTAGTTGGTATCCTTATAACTTGTTAGATATTAACCTCAATTTTGGCGGAAGTCCAGAAATACTGTGGTTGTTTTTAATAGAAAGTTAAGGCCATGTTTTTCTAATGCTTGTTTTTTTCATAGTACTTGGAATTTTAACAGATTACAATGTTGAGAACAGTGAAACTTTATAGTTGGTGAATGTAAAACAGATTCCAAAAAATAATTTCTTTGCTTACACTTATACCTTTTAATTATTTTGACTTACATCTTCCAAATTGTCTTTCACTGGTTAATGCATTTCATTTATTCTATAAGATTCTCTTTCATGTAATGTAACAGAGAGACACGAAGTAGATTGGTTGCTATGCTCAAATTCCATGATGTCATCATCATGGTCTGTAATAAAGGTACTTATCATATTCTGCCTTATCTGTAAAGTGTAATTAATTATCCTATCATTTCTTAATTTAATCTTTAGGTGTAAAAGTTTTGCTGACAGTTGTCACCTTAGATCCCTCATGGAACACACTTAAGTTCTATTGATTTTTCAAAATAATGAAAGTGAATACAGAGCATGAACAATTTTGTAGGAAATACACAAATCAGATTTTGTATAATCTTGATCTTTTTTCAAAGAAAGGAGAAAGAGTTAATTTTATTTTTTCATTTGGTTTTATTTTTCCTTAATTTAGGTGTGTATCTGTGTGGTGTTTGGGATCAAATCTGGGTGCTTGTGTTTGCCAGGCAAGCACTCTACCTCTCCGGCCCCTCACTCTTCTTTTTTTTTTTTTTTTAAGAGAGAAGGGCTGTAAGAGAGAGAAAGAAAAAATCAGTTTTATTTAGGTCTTCACATGATTTTCAATGCTCTGATACTTAGTTGTGTCTATGGTGCTGGGGTTCAAACCTTTGTTCTCATGCATGCCAGGCAAGTGCCTTAACTGCTGAACACAGAAAACCTAGGTACACATGTTTTCATTTCACATGTTAACCTGATGGCAGTTTAACAATATCTTAAATTTTATTAATATCTTATATTTGAGTAATTTTTTGGAGTTTATAAAATACTTTACACGTGAGTTATTAATCTTTCTGCTATAATGAAAGCTAAGACAGATGGACCTATATTATGGGTGGGAAAATCCAAGAATTGACTTGTGTATTGTCATATACGTAATCTATCTAGGACTGGATAGAACTAGGGTTCTTTCTTCACTATATTTTTTTGTTTGGAAAGTTTTGCTGTAAATTTAGTGATTTCAGTTCATCTTTTCATTATATTTCACTTAAATTACTAGATGGTGACAATCGAAATATTTTATTTCTTGACATTTCATTGTTATTTTATTCTTTCATTGTTTCATTTTTGTTGTATTACTTATTGTATTAGTTTTAATAAGGCACCTCAATTTTAAATGTACCCAGAATTTTGAATTTATAATAACTTGTTTAATATTGGTCTAATTTTTGTGCTTTTCTTCATGTAAGTTTGCTTCACATTTTTAGGAATGTGCTTTGCATGTACACCCAGTTTTTCATCAAGCCTTTATTAGATATGATGTCTGTAGAGCAGTAGGTATGAGGAGCACACAAGTAAAGGTGGCATAGGATCATCAGTGAAGGGAATTAAAATGTATTTCAAACAATAAAGCATATACAGGTGTACTGTCCTTTACCTGAGTTGTTTGGACTAGAAGTGTTTCAGATTTCAGATTTTTTGGGTATTTGTGTAGGCTTTATAGAATGTTTATAAACTGTTCATCTGAAATCCAGTATACTTCAAAATCCAAAGCATTTTGAACAGTGGCATGATGCTTAAGAAGTTTTGGATTTTTGGAACATTTCAGATTTGGATTTTCAGATAAGGGATGTTCAACCTGTACTGGACAACTGAAGTACTAGAAAATAGGAATTAAGAAATAAATGCAAAAACTCTTTGTACGTAGTATGAGTGCATAAAGTAATATGTTGATGAGTATGGTTGCATTACGGAAGACTATTAAAAGTGAGATTTAAACTCTTAGAATAGATAAATTGTTAATGTTTGACAAATGTTATATTATGGGGAATGGGAATAATAGCCCAGAATATTAGGTTTGATAAATAGGGTATTAGAGATGCCAAGTTAGAAAATGGGTAGAGATGAAATCAGAAGATTAGTAAAGAAGGGGATTTGATTTAAAGATAGGAGAAGACATTTAGGAGTTAGGGTTTAGATTTGAATGAAGGAAGGGCTAATTCCTGATCAATTTGCAGATGTTTACTGGCCAGGGTCCATCACTATAAGTCATTGGGCTTGCTAATTGAGCAGTGCATCAGCTCAATGAAAATAGTGGATTCTGTGGAGGAGGAATTCATGATGCAGCCCGACTTGATTGGGAGCCTATTGTATCCATCAAAACAATGATGGACTAAAAATGTTAACTTTACTGATATTTTTGGACATAAGAATTCTAGTAGAGTAATAGAAAATTATTCTAATTGTTAAAACTCAATCAGTATGTGTCAGGAAAGATTACAGATAGGTGCTTTTAGATTTTGCATTGTGATAGGCCAACTTCAAGGTTTTGTGGAAGATTTTTTACCCTCTTGTCACATCACCAAATCAGTAATTTCTCAGTAATAATCATCTTTGATAACTACCACTGTTGATCATTTACTATGTCCCAGGCACTGTGCTAGGTTCTTTGAATGCAACATTTAATTTTAAAACAACCCTGAAGGTATGTGGTATTATTCCTGTGGCATAGATGGATAGTTTAGAAAGGATACATAACTTTACATAACTTTTCTAAGAATACAGTCATATCTTGTCTTGGGCCTGGGTTAAGACCCAAAGTGGTTAATTCTGAAGGCTATACTACATTGATATGCTTCTAAAATAAAATTCATATGTCTGTCTTAAATTCTCAAAAATTTGTGTGTAATGTCTCCTTTATCCTGAAGCAGTTATGTGTAATTTTAAAGTCTTTATACACTTCATATTGTATTGAAACCTTAACTACTGAATGTTTAACGTCTGGGTGGTCATAAATAACAAAATCTACACTGAACATTTTTTTTTAATTCGATAAACATGGTCTTACAGTTAGGAGGGGTTCATCTTCAAACAATCAGGAATGAAAGTGTAATGACAGAACAAGCCAATACTGGTGCCAGACCATGGTTTCCCCCCTTTGGGTTCCCCATGGTTCTGTGTTTCACTCTACTTAAGCCCTGAGTTAATTGGACTTCTCCTGGAAGTCAGAGGTTCCCCTCAGATTAGATTCCCCCATACTATCTCCCTCTGGTCTCCTTGATGTCCTTCCTATTTCCTGCCCTGCTCCTTACGTCCCCCAGGAACCTAGGCAAGGTTCCCCATGATCCTCTAAAAATTCATACATGTTGAGGTAAATGTTAGGTTAGCCATCTATCATACTGTTTCCGCTTGTAGCTTCCCAAATGAGAGAAAACATATGGTCCTGAGTCTCTGAATTTGGGATACTTCACTTAGCAAATTTTTTTTCCATCTCCATCCACTTGGCTGCAAATGCCATAATGTTTTCTCTAATAGCTGAGTAGTATTCCATTGTATATAAGTACCAAAGTTTTTGAAGCCACTCATCAAATGAGGGGCATCTGGGTTAGTTCCATAATTTAGCTATAGTAAATTGAGCTGCTATAAACATTGATGAAGCTGTATCTCTATAGTAAGCCGATTCTAGCTCTTTTGGGAAGATACCCAGGAGTGGGATAGTTGGGTCAAAAGGCGGTTCCATCCCTAATTTTTTGAGGAGTCTCCACACTTTTTTCCAAAGTGGCTGTACCAGTTTGTAGTTCCACCAGAAATGTAACAGTGTTTCTCTTTTCCCACAGCCCCTCCAGCACCTGTCATTGTTTGTATTCTTCCTTTTTGTCACTCTGACCAGAGTGAGGTGGAATCTCACACTGAACTTTAATAGGAAATGGGA
This sequence comes from Aplodontia rufa, assembly GCA_004027875.1. Classification (NCBI taxonomy): domain Eukaryota; kingdom Metazoa; phylum Chordata; class Mammalia; order Rodentia; family Aplodontiidae; genus Aplodontia; species Aplodontia rufa. The sequence goes on along the minus strand of PVKS010036490.1, from coordinate 6,294 downwards.
TATAAATATCTCGAAAAGTTCAAGCATTGTAATAATGAGGCAGAGTAGGCTTATCAAAAGTGTGATATTGATTATTTTTATAATTTCTTATTAGTGAGGATTTGCATGAATATGTTGAAGAAACGGGTGCACTACAGAAAAATCATGCTTCTGTGACACCTACAAACTCCACAGAAGTTGCAGATTTTGCATGCCTGCCTATGGAAGATAAGTCATTAAGCACCAAGAGCTGTGAAATGCCCACAGAAAGTACTCCAAGCAGCAATCCAGAGAGTGCCATAGAATTAAATGACACTGAAGCAACAGGGGAGAAAGAAAACCATGGTGATGATAAAACTTCAGAAGGAAAAACAAATGAAAATGTGCCTACAGCAGAGGGTACTTCAGAACCACCAAAGAAAAATAAGATTACTTACTCACAGATTATTAAAGAAGGCAGGAGATTTAATATTGATTTAGTATCAAAGGTAAGTACCACTTTTACCCGTTTTATCAAAGAACAACACTAACATTTAATTGATTAAAAATAGCATCTCTACCCATAAATCCAGTTCTTTCAATTTTAACTTCTGTGGTGTAGAGTGTTTTATAAAAACAGAAGCAAAAAAGTTTGTACTTCAGTTAAGCTATTCTTTATAGGTTAGAAACATATTAAAATGCTTATGTAAAAAATACTTAAATAATACCTTTGTATTTGAAGAATGGTTTTGTACTAGATCACATAGTTCATGCTGATAGTCTCCTAATGCATGGACACTATGGATGTATCAAAATTATAATGGAGTTGTTTACAAACCTATGTTCTGAAAGTCAATTTACATCAACTTTTTTTAGCCTTTATATATAGTAGCTATTTTAACATTTGTGTGATAGTGGATATTCTGAACAAACCAGTGCATTTTTGAAAGTCATATGTTCAGGAATGAGGGCTTTGGTGGATAATTTAATAGGGATGGGGACAGGGAGGCTGGGAACGAGGTTTTGTCTTTCATTGTGTTTTCACCCTTAACTCTTTTTGTTCCTGGTTTATTTTTCATTCCATTTCATTTGTTAGGTTTAGTATTTTTAGTGCATTATAGTTATACATTTTGACATATTCATAGATGCAGGTAACATAGTTTTCTCCTTTTTAATCTCCAGTACTTCCACTTTCCATCTTTAACTCTTAACATTAGTTCAGTGTGACTTCAGGAGAGGCCCCTGCATCTTGGTAATGCTCACTGTTCTATTGGGTTCATAGGCTATTTTAGTGCAAAATAATAGAAAACCAGTAGGATAAAGGATCATGATGTTAAAGGGTTTGGTGAAAGTAGAAAAAAATGGCAACCAAATCCTGTAAGTTGACAGCACAGAATGAGAAATTGAAAAGAAGAGAAGGTAGTAAATAGCATCAGAATTACCTCAAAACTAGCCTTTTTCAATTTAATGTGTTTTCTTTGGGTTCTAAGTGATAGGGGAGAGAAAGGGAACAATACATGCCCTTTACAATCACATATTCTCATATTCCAATTACTTTTGAACTTGAACTTTCTATCATAAAGTCTTTTTAAAGCACACTGTGTCTCATTCTATGATGTTCAGAGTTGGCTACTGCCTACTTCATATTTCTGTATCATCTTATTCCACCTTCTCCATCAACTTTGACTCTGCCATGCTTTGATATCTACCAGTCTTTTTCTGTTACCTTGGCTGTTCACCTCCGCATGGAAGCTTATTCCTAACTCACTAATAACTTTCCTGTTCTTATAAGCAGTGTTCTTTGAAATCAATCAAAAAATAAAGCAAAAGGTAATGTAATCTCAGAAAAAAAGTGATCTTTTTTCTGAAAATTGAACTTTAGAAATAATGGTATGAATGTGGATAAGAATCAAGACTAAAGGGGCTGGAGCAGTGGCTCAGCGGTTATGGTACTTGCCTGGCATGCATCAGTATGTGGGTTTAATTACCCAGCACCATGTACACAACAAAGTGTCTGAACAATGAGAGCCACATTAAAAAAAAAAAAAAACTAAATGAAGTTGATTCTGTCTTTCCCTTCCTTTCCCTCCCTCCCTTTCTCTCTCCTCTCTCTCTCTCTCTCTCCCTCCCTCCCTCTCTCTTAAGGAAAAAAAAAGGAGTAAAGACTAAAGCCAGATGCTGTGACTGATGCCTGCAGTTTCAGATACTCAGGAGTCTGAGGCAGGAGGATCCCTTGAACCCAGACATTGTAATTCATCCTTGGAAACATAGCAAAATCCTGTCTCAAAAATAAAAAGTGTCTGTCCCTTATTTTAGCTGAAATGTAGTATATATCTTGCAAAGTAAATGGAAGAAGATTATGCTGTTTCAACTGTAGGAATTATTGTAGTGAACTATTTAGATGAGAATCTGAGTGTTGGTTATAGGAATAAAGTTTAATGAGAAGCTGAGACAATTGAGACACTGAAGGAAATTTCTGGGTGTTTTCTCTAGTCTGAGTGGTTAGTAATATTGATTGTACAGGTAAATTAAAGCTAAATTTGTCCATACCCAACTGACTAAGCAGTTTTACTCTGTCCTATATAGTTTTCATAGGTTTCTACATCTAAAAATAATCAATAATAATTTCTTGTGCTTATTCTATAAAAATAGAATATCTAAAGAATATGTAATTATAGATATACAGGATGTTTACACTCATTTTTTAAAATGTTAGGCATTTTACAAGCATTTATTCAGTGCCCGCTGGATTGAAAACTATTTCATTTTAGCATGACAATTAATCACTCCTTGGAAATTTTATCTGTTCTTACATCTAAGTTTAGATGAGAGCCATATATTTACCTTCAGCCCTGCCTTTCTCCTAAAGTCATTAGATATTTCCAAACTATTTGTTGTTTCTATGCATACTTCATCTAAAACTCATCATGATATTGTTAACAAATATGGTAGGCTTTACAGTTTATAAAGCATATCTATCTAGCCCTTTAAATATAATCTTGGTAGGTTAGTTAATTGAAATACATACAATGTTATACTGCTCAGACTAATAGAGAAATCAAAGATAAAATTTCTTAAAATTCATTTCTAAATAAGTTTATACCTTTAATTATGGATCCAACATGCCACATAAAGCAAAAAATGTTAATTAATGAAACTAGTTCCCATTATTTTAATCAAATTAAGTGTTTTTTAGCCTTAGATCACTGTGTAATTGGTATGGTAGATTACTTACAAAGTAGTGAAAAAGAGGCTAGGTTAAAATATGATACACATTTGCTATTTCTGAGTTTCCGAAATAAAAGTCTGTCATCTCATTTTAATTAAAATTAATTGTCACTCTTCAGTGATAGCTTAAATACCTTAGTTTAAAAAATGGCAGTAAATATTTATCTATATTTGATCTTATTAAATGAAAATACCTTTCTATGTTTATGTATTAATATTTGTGGGGGCTGGAGCGGTGGCTCAGTGGTTTCGACGCTTGCCTGGCAGGTGTGAGGACCTGGGTGCAAACCCCAGCACCACGTACACAACTAAGTGTTAGAGCAACTAAGGCCATGTGAAAAACTAAAATAAAAGTTGTTTCTTCCTTTGTTTGTCTCTCTCTCTCTCTCTCACTGTCCCTCACTCTTTTAAAAAAATATATATATATATTTGTGAATTTATTATGGCTGTTGAATTCTTGAATCATCAATAAGGTTTTTCAAGTACCTATTTGTTATTGTACAATTCATTCATCTAAATATAACCAGTAATCATTTATTGTGCTCATTCTATAAAGTAGAAGTGTCTAATAATATATCTTATTATTATGTATAATTATAATGAGCCAATACAAAATAAATGTTTTTTTTTAAAATAGGCTAGCCAGGCGTGGTGGTGCATGCCTGTAATCCCAGTGATTCAGGAGGCTAAGACAAGAGGATCGTGATTTCAAAGCCAGCCTCAGCAACATAGTGAGCCCCTAAGCAACTTAGCAAGACCCTGTCTCAAAATAAAATATTGAAAGTGTTTTTGGATATGGCTTAGTGGTTAAGAGCCTCTGGATTCAATCCCTGGTGTACACATACACACACACACACACAAAAAGAGATAATGTCATATTTTCATATTTAGTTAGGGTAATCAGATTAGTGGTTTTTTTTTCAGTCATTTTTTTTAATTGAGAAATTTATTTGTTGAACAATCATACAAATTTTAACAAAATAATAATGCATATAGATTCTGAAAATTAGATTTACCCCAAAGAGTACCCGCCCCCTCCCAATTACCCACCCTTATCCCTCCCTTCCCCTTCCCACAACATCTCTAAAAAAAGTATTAGGTTGTGTAAAATGATGACAATTTTGTTCTGTACAATGCTGAACAAATATACTAGTTTATAAAATTTCACTTAACATTGATTTATAGAAAGTCTGTACTGTCCTCTTGGATGGTCAGTCTAAAAGGTTTAGATTGGTTGTTGAGATTCCCTTTTTCTTCATATAATAAAGCAAATTTTATGTTATTTTCCCCGCTTAATATAGCCATAACATTTTCACTTACAACATTTATTGAATTGTAAATATTAAGGTATCTTGATTATAAGAAATAACTAAATCTCTTTCATTTAACAATGTGGTCATATTTAAAACATGCTGGATAATACTGTTGAAGTATTTTTGTCTCTCTGATATTAGTTATAAGAGATGTTGAAAAATTGAAAGGTTCAGTCATTCTTTCACATACATGCTGGCAATAGGAATCCTTATATGTGTCTCACATAACCTAGACTGCTAGGATTAGCAGAGGAACCTTGTAATTTGATTCTCTCAGTGGAAATGTATCACAAATCTTTTTCATTTATTTGGTGTGCAATGGAGGGGAACACCTGGCTCATAGCTTCATGTAATTATATGACTTTATACAGGTCTAAAGTTCCTTATCCAAAGTCCTAGGTTTCTGGTCTAATTATGTTATTGGGATGTGTGTGTGTGTGTGTGTGTGTGTGTGTGTGTGTGTTAACAATGTATAGGCTGATATTTTGTATATTATGTAACATTCTTAGCAGTTCTAAGAAGATACTCTAAGCACATTAATGTTTCTCCATTGAAATAAATGAATATTCAGATTTATTGGGACAAAGACAGAAGAGCCTTCTATCACTTTGAGTCAGGTTTTGCTGCCAAACAAATTGTGAAAAAACTTTTAGATTGTGGAGGTTTTTGGATTTTGAATTTCAGATAATGAATTTGAAATGGTAGTAATTTTTGTTATATGTTATAATTTGTATTTATAGACTTTCTGCAAATAATCGAAAAAGCTTATGAAGTTGTATGTTTAGCGTTTATTGTTTTTCTGTTATTTTCCCTTTTACACTTAAAATGTTTTCACTTAAAATGTTTTCTTTGTACAGCTCCTGTATTCTCGGGGATTGCTAATTGATCTTCTAATCAAATCTAATGTTAGTCGATATGCAGAGTTTAAAAATGTCACCAGGATTCTTGCTTTTCAAGAAGGAAGAGTGGAACAGGTACTGTGGTGATCAAGTATTGTAACTGAATATGAACTTAAGTTATTATCGTTCATTTTGTAAGGAAAAGCAAATAAGATTGCTGTCTTTCCTGGTAAGGCAATGAATTCCAGTCTTGCATGAAGATTTACAAATGTAAACGGTAAGATTTACTCAATTAAAATTTCTAGCATCAATTTTATGATGAGTTATTCTGCAGCTTGATTTTGGTGTTGAAAGTGTTAGTTTCAGACAGTACTGCTTGATTTTGAATTGTCATTTGTTCCCCGTTAAGGGTGATATGCCATTGCACTTTTAATAACATAAAGAATAGGCACACTACTGGTGGGACTGCAAACTGTTTCAGCCACTATGGAAAGCTGTATGGAGAATCCTCAAAAAATTAAGGATGGAACCACCTTACAACCCAACTATCCCACTCCTGGGTATCTTCCCAAAAGAGCTAGAATCGGCTTACTATAGAGATACAGCTTCATCAATGTTTATAGCAGCTCAATTTACTATAGCTAGACTATGGAACCAACCCAGATGCCCCTCACTCGACAAGTGGATACAAAAACTTTGGTACATATATACTATGGAATACTACTCGGCCATTAGGACGATATTATGTCTTTTGAAATCAAATGGATGGAGATGGATAGAATTATGCTTAGTGAAGTCTCCCAATCTCAGACACTCAAGGGCCGAATGGTTTCTCTCATCTGTTGATGCTAGCATATATGGGGAAGCAGTAGGGCTGACGGCTAACCTAACAAAACTGCAAATTGAATGACTTTCAGAGCATTAGGGGGATGGCTCTATAGGATACTTGGAGGTGT
>PVKS010036489.1:0-19319 GCA_004027875.1 Aplodontia rufa | reverse complement strand
TAAAAAAAAAAAAAAAAAAGAGAACACAGGTTCAAACCACAGCACCACGTACACCACAAAGTGTCAGAGCAACGAAAGCCACAAGAAAAACTAAAAAAAATTGATTCTCTCTTTCTCTCTCTCTCTCTCTAAAAACTAAAAGAAAGAAAGAAATGATTGGGTTGTAGGAACTTTGATCCAATCATTGAGTTAATGGCTAGGGGTTAACTGGCGGCTGTGGGCTGGGGTGTGGCTGGAGGAGGTGGGTCATTGGGGGCATGCGGGGGTGCCTTTGGGGTGTATATTCTGTATCTGGGGTGGAGTATCTCTCTCTGCTCAGCTTCCAGATGGAACACTTTGAGCTGTCTGGAGCCCTCTCCTTGAGCCCTGAGGACTGGAGCTGGCCTTCCGTGGACTAAGACAGCTGAAACCTCGAGCCCTAAAATAAATTCTTCCTCCTAAAATTGCGCTTGCCAGGTCCTTTCGTCACAGCAATGAGAATCTAAACAGGTGTGATAAGTACGGCTTGATTTATGCCATTTTCAGCTTAGGCTGGGTTTCTCAGCAGGTGGGCCCAACCCAAGAGCAGCAGCACAAATGAGTGAGGGGGGCTCTCTCTTTTGACCAGGAATCTTCTAGTGGCTTGTCTTGGGAGGACAGTGAGCAGAGCCAGACAGGAGCAGCAAGTTCCTGGAGGCCTGCAGGGACACGCAGGGCCAGAGCCACCAGGCCTCCCTTCTCAGGAGGCAGCGGGAGGCCCAGGAGAAGCTTAGCAGGGGGAACACAGTGGGGGAACCACTCCCTGCATAGATAGACAAGAGCAGGAGGGGGCGCTCGGGAGCTGCTTGGGTGCAGAAGTCTAAAGGGAGAAAAGAACACATTTAAAGTTGACCCACTCACGTTTTCACAAGGGTGGTAAAGTGATATTTCAGTTGCATTTACTTATTGATTTGTTTATTCCAGGGATTGAACCCAGAGGGGCTTTACCACTGAGCTACATCCCCAGCCCTTTTTATTTTGAGACAGGGTCTCGCTGAGTTGCCCAGGCTGGCCTTGAACTTGCCATCCTCCTGCCTCAGCCTGGCTTAGTCGCCACCTTACAGGGAGAGTGAATGATGTGGGACCCACCGTTTTATGGGTTATGTGTGTGTTGAGTAGGTGAAAATCTACCCTGCTTGCAGCCTGAGGTCGTGGAGCTGGGCCTCACAGACACTGTGTGGGACAGATTCCAGGCAGCCCAGAAACAGCACCCAGAGTTCATAGATGAGGGAAAAATGGTAAAGCATCCCTCTCTTCTAAGCCATGTGACAGTTAACCATTATCAATGCCAATTCCAATTCCAACCCTTCAGTTTTTTCCAATCTATGTATTTAGAGAGAGAGAGAGAGAGAGAGAGAGAGAGGGGAGAGAGAATCAACTTTAGTTTTCCATCTGGCTTTTGTTTCTCTGATGCTTAGTAGTGGCGTATGTGGTGCTGGGGTTCGAACCCGGGTCCTTGCACATGTCAGGCAAGTGCTCCAATCCAATTGCCGAGCCATTGCTGCAGCCCTTCAATCTTATTTTCGTTGCTATTTAGATATTCAGTTGCCAACCTGCCCAGTTTCTCCTTGTTTCTTGTTTTGAGATAGAATCTGGCTATGTTGTTTAAGCTGGCCTCAAACTCCTGGGCTCCAGCGATCCTCTGAGCATCTGAACCAAAGGTGGGCCTGGCTTCTTGATGTATGCCCTTGAGAACTAGTTCCTGCATCACCTGGCTGACTCCTGAATCTCCCTGTCAGACCCTCCCAGAGGGCCCTGTGGGGGCTTCCTCCTGAGAACTTGCTGCAACGAGCTGATTAAGCCCATCTCTGTTCAACTACAGGTATATTCCTAGTGGGGATTTGGTTGGTGAGTTCCAACAGTCTCTTTCTTATACACACACACACACACACACACACTCATGCACACTGGCACTGCTATAAATCTGAACATTTGAGAATAATAATTACCCTTTATTATCTCCTGGCTTTAGCAAGTGTCTGAGAGTTGGTGGGGTGACATTTGCATTTAGTGTCTGATGGGATAAATGAAAGGACCCAGCAGCTTTGAAAGTCCCAGTACTGGCAGAAGAAACCCTCTCCTGGGTCAGGAGGACAGAGGCTTCTGAAAATGCCACTAAGGACACTTGGCAGAAGTACAAGATTAAGGGGCACAAAGACTTTAATTCCTCTTTTATTGACAGAGAAAGAAATAAAAGCCTAAGAAGCAACACTTTCCAAACAAGGACCACCCCAGCTTGTCCCTGGCAAATCCAGGTAGGGCTTTTACCTAAGAAAAGCAAACCCAGAGGAGAATCCGGAGAGTGCCTGGGAACTAGAAAAACTGGTTCAGACTCCGTGGAAAGCTCCCTCCTTCAGCAGAAGACCCCAGCCCAGCTTGAGCGACAATGGCTGCAAGCAAACCAGAAATTCTTTGCTCCCCTAAGACCTGCTGTAATTAAGGGGAAGGAGTCCCAGGGGCTCAGCACACCACACCGCACACGGCTAAGAATGGGACCAGGTTGCGGCTAACAGAAGGGACTGTCCTGGTCCATGCCAGGACAGGACCAGCAGGATTCCTCGGCAGGTGGCCTTATTTGCAGGTCCGAAAAGATGGAAGATATAGGGCCAGGAGACATTACTTAGAAAATGAGACCGGGCTGTGGGGACTTTCCACGGTTGCTCTCAAGTCCTCCCCTGGCAAACGCAGGTTATAGTTCACTTGCAGGAGACATAGGTGCCCACAGTAGGGCAGCTTTGAAAGCACTGGCAGAAGGGAAATGAAATGCAGCCACTGAAAATGGGGGCGAGGGAGGGGACGTGCTGACTTGGAAGATGTTCATGGTATATGGCGGGGCTGGCAAACGTCTATGCACAGCCTGATAGAAAATGCAGGCGTCACCCATATGGCTTCCAAAGCAGCCACAGACAACATGTAAGCAATGGCTGCTGTCACTACAACAGAGCTATCGCGACACAGACAGATGGCCCACAAAGATCACAATATTGACTATTTCTGGCCAATTACAGAACAAGCGTGAGCACCTCGTCCTATCCTGGGTTGGCTGCAAGCCAGGGAGGGCGGGTGCTCAGGAGAAGCAGCCTCCGCAGCCTCTGCACAGAACCTCTGCTCTTTTATCACCATCAAAACAAGAAAATCATCAAGGGCAGCGGTGCCTCCCTCCACTAGGGAGGCTGAGGCAGAAGGCTGTAAGTTCAAGGTCACCCTGGAACTTAGTGAGCTCCTATCTCAAAAGAAAACATAGAAAGGGCAGGAAATGTAGCTCAGTGGTACAGCACCCATGGGTTCAATCTCCAATCCCCAGTGCCACACACCCCCAAAACCAAAGCAAAACCCCCAAAACAGAGAACGAGAGTGAATCAACTCTTCTGCAAGACGGAGCCACAGGTAGCCACCCCACCACCTCGGTCTGTGGCAGGGAGCCCTAGCAGGTGTCCTTTCTGGGCAAGAAGCCTAGATCTGGGGTCAGGAGGCCTGTGACTTGCACTTTCTGTGGCTTAGAACCAGAAGGCCTGCGAGTTGGCTCCTGCCCCTCAGTGGCACCTGGGCTGCAGGCCTGGCTCCCTGGGGCTGGTCCTCGACCTGGCCCCACCTTCTGAGGTTCAATCTGCTGCTCTAGGCGTTCGCGTCACGTTCCCAGGAGGACTACACAGGGTGTCTCTTCCCACTTCTCCCACACTGAAACAGCCACCCGTCCCCACTCCCAGTCCACCTGGCCAAGGGCGGGGCAGGTGACCTTGGCTAAGCCAGGCAGCACTCTGCGCCACCTTAGCCACGGTTCAGGGACGGGCAAATGATTTAGAAAGAGCCTACAGAAGCCAGGAGACATTGGAGGGGCTGCAAAGCAATGGCCTGGCTCCAGGACCTCTGGGTGGCCATGTCACCAATGTGGGGAAGTCCTGTCTGAGAGTGGAGTCATCACTGCCAGGGGCCGTAGGGAATCTAGATCCTTGGCACCATATTGCCCCCTATTTAAGCTTTTCGGTGAATGGAGCTGATTAAATCTTTTCTCCACCTAGCCACGTTTGGGGATGCAGCGAAGTCTTAACGGATGCTCTGTCCTCAGTCCGAGGCTGGCCTCCTCCACCTCCTTCCCCGAAGGCTCACCCCGCTGGCCCTGCGCATTCCCTGGCTGAGCGGATGTTGGCCGCTTCCATCAGCAGCGTGTTTGGGGAGTGCTCTACGACTCTGAGTCCTCCAGCTGTCCTGGAGCAGGTGACCTTGGGCGTGGATTTGGGAATCAGCCTCTGGTTCGGGTCCTAGTGCTGAGGCTGGCCAGTGGTTTGCGTTGAGTCAAAGCAACCATCTCAGAGCCTGGGCCCCTCAGCTTCAGTGGGGAAATAATAATGGTCTTGCAAGGCCGCTGGCAGTTGTGCAATGTGCTCAGGACGCGGAAGCGTGGAAGCGGGTTTTATCTTTTTGTTTGTTTGTTTGCCCAGGGTTCTTTAACTACAGAAATGGGCTCTGGCTAATTGAGGCCAGGAAGTAATATATTTGGAATGCTACAGCAGATCAAAGGCAAACCTCTCCATCAGGCCCCAGGCAGGACATGGGCCAAAGTCTTCCAGTTTTTTTATTTACTGATTTTTTGTGGTGATAGAACCCTGGGCCTGGAAAATGCTAGGCGTGTGCCGTACCTCTAAGCCACACGCCCGGCCCTGGAGTCTGTTTCAAGATGGAGCTGCCATCCTGTGTGGCGTCAGGGCTTGGAGGCGCTGCACCTGTGTCTGAGATCTTCACCAGTCAGATTACCCCACCCTGGACGCTGGGCCACCTCTGCCAGGGCTGGGTAGGGCATCTTGGCTGATGGCTCCACCAAGGGATGGAGCAGAAACCGGGAGCTGAGGAGGTTCCCCAAAGGAAGATGGGGCTGCCCTCACATAGCGGGGATGCTGCCCAGTGAAACCCCAGTGTCTCTGCCTTCCTCTGCCACAGCAGTTGGAGGCACAGGCTGCGCTTCCAGATCCTGGAAGTGTGACCCTGACCTGATGCTGTGGGCAGCTTTGGGTCTTTCTTCTTTCTGCTGGACTACTTCCTCTTTCCCCACCTCTACTCCTGGTATGGCAGTCAGCTTTTCCTTGCTGTGACAAAATATCTGAGATAAAGAACGTACAAGTTGGAAAGGCTTATTGTGGTGCATGATTTCAGAGGTTTCAGCCCACGGTCACTTGGCCCAGTGGCTCTTGGGCCCATCATAAGGTAGCCTGGTCATGACAGAGTCAATGCTGGAGGAAAGCTGCTCTTGAAGGAGGGGGAAGGGGGAAGGAGGGAGAGGAAAAAAGAGGGAAGGGGACAGAGAGGGAGAGAGGGAGGGGAGAGAGAGGAAAAGAGAGGGAAGGGGACAGAGAGGGAGAGAGGGAGGGGAGAGAGAGGAAAAGAGAGGGAAGGGGACAGAGAGGGAGGGGGAGAGAGGGAGAGAGGGAGAGGAAGAGTGAGGGGAGAGAAGGGGGAGAGGGAGAGAGGGACAGAGGAAGAGGGAGGGGGAGACGGGAGAAGAGAGGGAGGGAGGAAAAGAGAGGGAGAGGGAGGGGGAGAGAGGGAGAGAGGGAAAGGAGGAGAGAGACAGGGAAAGAGAGGAAGAGGAAGTGGGGAGAGAGGAAGAAAGAGAGGGAGGGAGAGGGAGAGAGTGATAGAGAGAGAGAGGGAGAGAGGCAGGCAGAGCTGTCAGCATCCCAGGACCCCTGCAGGGGCATGGGATCTTCCTCCTCCAGGGGCCCCACCTCCTAAAGCTTCCACCTCCCAGTAGTGCCGCCAGTTGGGGTCCAAGCCCAACACATGATCCTTTGGGGGACATTTAGGATCCAAAGTATAACAACAAGGCAGCCCTTGTGAACAATCTAGAATTCAATGTTTCCTCTGCGAGCAAAAAGTCTGGAGAGACGCGTGACCTAGGTGCACAAATTGCCCTCTCCTCGCTGTGTTTCAAAACTGGATTGTATAGCATGTTCTTTCTTGTACTTTTTTTTTTTTTTTAAAGAAAGAGGGACAGTGAGAGAGACAGAGAAAGAGAGAAACAACTTTATTTAGTTTTTCACATGGCCTCCATTGCTCCAACACTCAGTTGTGTACGTGGTGCTGGGGTTTGAACCCGGGTCCTTGTGCTCGCCGGGCAAGCGCCAAAACCGCTGAGCCACCACTCCAGCCCTCTTTCTTATACTTTTAACACTGCCAAGTGGAAGTTCCTCAAGGTCAGTGGATAGCCCTAGTTCATGTTTCCTATCACTGCAGACCTTCCTAAGAGGTCCCTTTAGTCATTTTCCTCTTCATGAGATTATGTACCTAGAAACCCCCAAGTATACATTGTGAGTGTGTGTGTGCACGTGCACACATGTATGTTGCTGGGAACTGAACCCAGACCCTTGTGCATGCGAGGCAAGTACTCTGCCACTGAGCTATGTCCCCAGTCCCCAAATATACTTAAAAAAAAAACCCCACAATTAATAGGAAGGTTTGATTAGGAGACTGAGGTCAAGATAAATATACAAAAATAAATTGCTTTCTGAAACTCTAGCAAGAAACACCTAGAAATAGAAGAAAAAATGCAGACAGAATTCATGTGATACAGAGCGGTGGCTCAGTGGTTATAGCGTTTGTCTGGCATGCATGAGGACATGGGTTCCAACCCCAGCACCACATACACGATGAATATCGGAGCAACGAAAGCCACATGAAAAACTAAATAAAATGGATTATCTCGCTTTCTCTCACTGTCCCTCTCTCTTTAAAAAGAAAAAAGATATGGAGTTTTATGAGAAAAATATTAAAATCTTATTAAGTGACAAGACACAAAATTGAAACAGAGGAGATTATAATGCTCTTCCGTAAGTGGAAATCAAAATCCTGAAATTATGATATAAATTGAATACCATTCTAATGAAGATTCAATCAGAGTTTTCTTTTCTTGGAGAGGTAGCTTGGTGAGTTAAATTGTGTTCTCCAAAAGAACAAGTCAAGCCCTCCCTCAGGGCCTGCGGATGTGACCTGAAAGGAAGCAGAGCTCGTAGTTAGAGGAAAGTGAGGATGAGGAGAGGCCACCAGATGAGGTGGTTCACAGTCCAGCTTGACTGGCATCCTTCCAGGAGGATAGACAGACAGACCCCGTGCATGGGGAGAGCTCCAGCAGCCCTGGGCACAGAAGGGAAGGAACGCCAGCATTGCCAGCAACAGCAGCAAGGGACAGGCATAGAGCACCCAGGCCCTTCACAGAGGCTACGGCCCTGCTGAGCCCTGCGCTCCAGCACCCGGCTTCCAGAACCGTGCGGAGCACGTCTGCGGCACTTCGATACAGCAGCCCTGAGTCGCCACTGCAGGGTGGGATTCAATCCATGTCAACTGAACGCAGAAGCTGCAGTCCTGATTCAGAGGGGCAGATCTGAATTTCCCTTGCCAGGAAAGCTGCCCCCCATCCAAGTGTTGGGATCTAACCAACCACAGATTGGAGGAAATTATTGTTTTGTTTTGTTTTTTGAAGAGAGCGGGGGAATAATCAATTTTATTTAGTTTTTCATGTGGCTTCATTGTTCCAACGCTTTGTTGTGTACATGGTGCTGGGGTTGGAACCCACATCCTCGCGCATGCCAGGCAAGCGCCATAACTGCTGAGCCACCGCTCCTGCCCAAAATATGTTTTTTACAACTGTGCATGTCACAGGTTCAAATCCCAGAACCACGTACACAGCAAAGTGTCTGAACAACGAAAGCCACATGAAAAAACTAGATAAAGTTGATTCTGTCCTTCTCTCTTCCTCTCTCTCTCACTGTCCCTCTCTCTTTAGAAAAAATAAAAAATAAAACTGCATGTACTGAACATGTAGACTTTTTTCTTTTTAAAGAGAGAAGGACAGTAAAAAACCAAGAATCAGTTTTATTTTAGTTTTTCATGTGGCCCTTGTTGCTCCAAAACTTTGTTGTGTACATGGTGCAGGGGTTCGAGCCTGCGTCCTTGCACATGCCAGGCAAGCGCTGTAATTGCTGAGCCACTGCTGCAGCCCAAACATATAGACATTTTTCTTGTCGTTATTCCCTAAATAAAATTGCATAACCACTGTTTACCTAGCATTTATATTGTGTTGGTTAATGTAAATCACTAGAGATGATTTAAAGGCTACGGGGTGTGGTGGGACACACACGTAATCCCAGCAGCTCAGGAGGCTGAGGCAGGAGGATCTCAAGTTCAAAGCCAGCCTCAGCAACTTAGCCAGTTTCTAAGCAACTTAGTAAGACCCTATTTCAAAATAAAATATTGAAAAGGGCTGGGGATGTGGCTCAGTGGTTAAGCCCCTGCTGGTTCAATCCCTGATATCAAATAAATGAAGTGTGCTGAAGGATTCTGTAGGTTATATGCAAATGCCACAGCAGTTTAGGTGAGGGCCTAGGCCGCAGTGTGCTGGGTTAGGTTGTGTTAGTCCTGGGACCAATGTCCTTCAGACACTGGGGGACGACTGTGCTTGGCAAATTCCTCCAAACTGCAAAAAAAAAAAAAGAGAGAGAGAGAGAGAAAGGAAAGCAAGCAAGCTAGACAGGATTGTGCGTTCTCCCGGGGACCTGGGGAGAGCTGGGCTGACAGGAAGCCACCTCCTCCGCAGGGAAACCCAAGGCTGCTGGCAGATGGCACCTGGGCCAAGCAGTCGGTTTTGGGAATTGGTTCCCAGAAGACAGCAGCGCCTGTGCCCAGCACCCTGCCACCCCTGACACACCCACTTCCTCCACAGGCTCCTTCCACACATATGGAGAAAGACAAGGCTGTGGTCAGACTCAGGGCAGGGGAGCTGTGGCCCAGAGGAGGCACCACCTGGCTTTTCCTACCTGGAAGATGTGAGAGCCTTCTTCTCCCTGGGCTCACTGGGCCCTCATTTCCCAGAGGCCTGACTCCTCTGGAGGACATGGATGGGATTAAGAATGGGTTGGATCACGGTCGAAGGGTGGAAACAACCCAGATGTCTGAGGGCTGCGCGAGTCTACACTGGGACACAATCCAGCTGCGAGGAGGAACGAAGGGCTGATGCGTGCTGCAGATCTGAGGCGCTGCGCGCTGTGTGGCTCCGTGTGTGTGGACCCTGCGCAGGAGGCGAGCGGGGGAGCAGCTCCCACGGGTGGGCGAGGGAGCGGGAGCGGCTGCTGGGAGCACACCTGCTGCGACTTTGTTTTCTGGTGCTGGGGATTGAACCCAGGGCCTTGTGCTTGCTGAACACAGCTCTACCTCTGAGCCGCATCCCCCACCCCCAGCATCATTTTAGGTGATTTAAAAAAATTTTAGATTCACTGCAGTGTTGATTGCCCATGCTTGTAAATATAAAAGTTCCCAGAAATTCCTAATAAGAGCCCCGCGTTTTCGCTGTGCACTGGATCCTGCACTCACGCAGCTGCTCCCTCCTGCTGGAAGGAATCCGGTGTCTCCAATTCTTTTTCTTTCTGTTTACTTTCTTGGCAGTTCTGGGAATTCAACAGACCAAGGCTTCGGTGCTTGTTAGACTCCACCACTGGGCCACAGGTCCGTCCCTCTGATTCTTCTCCTTCTATTTGGCAGCAAAGCTGCAGAGGGTCTGGAACCCTGTCTCAAAAGAAAACAAAACGGGGTCTGAAGCAGTGGCTTGGGGGGGGGTTACGGCGCTTGCCCAGCATGGGGTTAAAACCCCAGCACCACGTACACAACTAAGTGTCAGAGCAATGAAAGCCACGTGAAAAACTCAATAAAAATTGATTCTCTCTCTCCCTCCCCTTCTCTCTTTAAAAATAAATAAATAAATAAAACAAAACGGGCTGGGGATGTGGCTGAGTGGTAAAGGTGGTGAATGGGTGCTGGCCTCGGGCAGGAGGCCTCAGCTCGTCCCCCTTGGGACCGGGACCGCTCCAAAGGCTGCTCAGATGTCCTCAGGGCTGGGCAGGAGTTTCCTCCAGGCCAAGCACTCAGAGAGCAGGCCAAAGCCACCTAGCACTTTAGAACTTGGTCTCAGATGTCACCCACTGTCACCTTTGCTGACCCTGTAGCCACATACTTATCTACAGCTTACAGGACTGGTGTTAAGATCTTACCAGTTTCTTTGATAATTAGCGAGCTAAGATCTTTGACAAATGTTCAGGTTACATTGGACTGAGAGTCCTAATTCTGCTTTATTTTTGCCCAGGTAGGTGGACGTGCTAGTGAAGAAATCAAGAAGTGAAAACATTAAGATCAAACACATATTTTTTATTTTTTTTAAAAGAGAGAAGGACAGTAAGAGAGAATCAATTTTTATCGAGTTTTCCACATGGTTTTCATTGCTCTGATACTTAGTTGTGTGTGGAGAGTGCTGGGGTTTGAACCCGTGTACTTGTGCATCCTGGGCAAGCACCCACCAAGCCACCGCTTCAGCGCCACATATTTTTAAATTAATGAGTAAAATATTAGAAGAAAATATAAGAATATGAATAGCTTCTTTTGCAAGTAGGAACTTAAAGTAGCAGATATCTAGTGGAGTTTAGCCTTCTGAGGAATGCTGGACGGTTTCCAGATCGTTGTACAGTTCTACTCCTGATGTTTGAGGGACCCGATTTCTCTACATCCTCCAGAACACTATCACTCCTCTTTCTGGTATGGCCATCTTAGCGCAAACTTTCCTCTGATTTGCGATTTCCTGACGGCTAATGGGGTTGAACATCTCTACGTGGGCTTATTGGCCTACGTATCTTCTTCTTTTTATAGAGAGAGGGACAGTAAGAGAGAGAAAGAGAGAATCAATTTTGTTTAGTTTTTCATGTGGCTTTCGTTGCTCCGAAGCTGCGTTGCGTACGTGGTGCTGGGGTTTGAACCCACGTCCTTGAGCATGCCCGGCAAGTGCCATAACTGCTCCAGCCCCTGTGCATCTTCTTCAGAGATACGTCTTGGGGCTGGAGCGGTGGCTCAGCAGTTATGACACTTGCCTGACATGCATGAGGACCGGGGTTCAAACCCCAGCACTACGTACGCAACGCAGCTTCAGAGCAATGAAAACCACATGAAAAACTAAATAAAATTGATTCTCTCTCTCACTGTCCTCTCTTAAAAAAAAAAAAAAAGACAGGTCTCCGAGTTTTTTACCCATGCGTACTTGGCTTTTGTCGTTTTTGTTATTGTGCTGTAAGCTCTGTATGTGCCCAGTGCCGGAATCCTTGCTATGGACTTAACTGTGTCCTCTTTGAAATCCACATGTTGAAGCGCTGGTCTTTCAGGGGCTGGATTTGGAGATGGTGTTCGGCAGGGGGCGAGGGTCATGAAGGTGGGGTCCTCTTGATAGGGTTGGTGCCCTGACTGGAAGAGGACCCAGACCTCTCCCTCTCTCCTTCTCCAAGCACAGGTCCTGTGAGCACAGCAGGACGGTGGTGGCTGCCAGTCAGGAAGAGCCCTCTCGCGCTGCCACCACACTGGCCCCTGATCTGGGACCTCTGGAACTGGGAGGTGGTGCTGTTGCTCAGGCCACTGTGGTGTTTAGTGACAGCAGCCCTGGGACTAGCAGCCTTTGTCAGATTTGAAAATATTTTCTTCCACTTTTTAAAAATTTGTCTTTTTACCGCCTTTCAGTTTTCTCGGAAGCACAACAGCTTCTGATTTTGATGAGTCTAACCTCTTTTTTCTTGTTACTTGTGGTTTTGATGGTGTTGCTTTACAATAAGAAAAAGAAGAAACATTTTACCCCCAAAAAGGCAGACTTTGCTGGGCTCTCTTCTCGGGCCACCGCCCTGTCCTCAGGGAGCTAGCACTCTGCTAAGGAGGCCTTGAGGATTGCTCTGCAGCAGAACACACTTTCCCTCCCCTTGGGCACTCTTCCAGGTTGCTGGCAAAGTCTTTCATATTCTGATGAGCCACACGGTCCAAAGAACAGCTTTGAATTGAAGAAGCCTGAATCATCACTCAAGTGTACTTAGAGATTCTAAAATTAGTCCTGTGTAAGCCGCTCTGCTTTTGTTTTCTGTTTCTCTAATGGCTGTGCCAGCAGTGTTTGCTGACTCCGGAGGAAACCCAAGCACTGGCAGATGGCGGGGAGCTGTCTGAGTGGAGATGAGCGAACCCTGCCCAGCCTGGGGAAGCACGGGCCATGGGAGCCCCTGGAAACATAGTAGAGAACCTGGAGGTCATCAGCAGGGTGGCTCCGTGGGGCGCATCCAACTAGAGTGACGATAGCCAAAATGTATTGAGGTCAGAAAACTGAACATGTCGGGGGAGAAATGGTGTCTGCACCTTCTTGTGTTCAGGATGTGGGGCTGAGAATTCAACTAGTAGAAGTCAGCTAAGCAGGGGAAAGGCACACATTTCTAAATTAATCCTTCCCTGCACAGGAGTTCAAAAAAGAAGTGAAACTGCAGAAAGCGGCCAGGCTTGGGGCTCACATGGCAAAGCCAGGGAGAAAAAGTCGTGGGAAAGTGGCCAGGAAGTGCGTGGGGAGCCACTGGAGATGAGAGCTAGTTCCTAAGTTCTGTTTATACAAACTCAGGGCTCAGTTTTAATAAATGTCTTAGGACAAAAAGGATGGAATGAGGTCATTTGCGAGAACACGATAGAACTGGAGGTCACCGTGTAAAGGGACGAAGCCAGGTCCAGGAGGCCCACGGGGCAGGAGCTCATCCTGTGTCCAGCAGAGCTGATCTGGTGGAAGCTGAGAGCGGAATGGTGGCCCGGGGGGACAGCGGGGATGAAAGGCTGGCGGACAGGTGAGTTACGCTCAGGTCTATCGCACAGTGGGCTTAGCAGAGATGATAACGTCCTGGTGTTGTGGTTTGAGGTGTCCCCAGAAGCTCATGTGAGACGATTCGGGAAGGCCGAGGTGAGGCGACTGGGATTAGCTAGCAGCTGTGGATGGGCAGGCTGTGGCTGGGGAGGAGGTCGTGGGGCGCGAGCTTTTGGGTGTCTGCTCTGTATCTGGGGTGGAGCTTCACTCTGCTGTCCGAGGTGACGCCTTGAGCTCCCCGCTGCCTGGAGCCCTGACGTCAGCCTCACCTCCAGCCCCAGGAATGGAGCCAGCCTCCTGTGAGTCCCTAAATAAACCCCTTTCCTCCTAAAATTTGTTTTTTGTCAGGTCCTTCATCACAGCAGCGAAAGCTGAGTCAAACAATGTGTATGACGAAAAAGTAAACAAAGGGTTTTGAAAGTTTTGACCACGAGGAATGAAGAATGTTTGCGGAGATAGATGTGCGCACCAATTTGAACACGTGATGTGTACGGTACAGAAAGAGCACATGGCGCCCAGGAACACGCAGAGCTTTTAGGCCTCCACCAACAATTGAGATGTGTTCGTGCTCAGGGGCCACATGTCCAGTCACTGTCATAGCATGGCCGTGGTGACTGCAGTCATCAAGCATTTACTCTGATCTGGCGTCAGCTGGGCTTGGCATGGGAGACCCAGTGGTGGGCTTGGCCCTCATGGAGCTTCTCCTCCAGGGAGGGGACGCAGACGGGACGGTTGCGATGTTAGTGACTGTATGATTAGGACAGCGGAGGGAGCCTGGGGAGCGCTTCCTCAGCGTGGCCCTCACTGGTCGGTTCTCCATCCTAAAGGTCCTCTTGTGGTCTACCCTGACCCTGAGCTCGGCGGGCCCTCCTCCTGGGCTCTCTTCACAGCACCTGTCCTCCCCGATGACGGCCACATCTACGTTTATTGCCAGTGTCTGCCGCCCCTGATTGACGACAGTCTCCAAGAGGACAACTTGTAGGGTTTGACAACCTCTGCACTCCCTGTGCCCCTGGAGCACTGGGCAGAATAAGTGGGCTCTCAAGTGGGGGGGGCAGCGGCCAGGGGGCAGAAGTGGGGAACTGAACATGTGGCCACCATCCGAGTCACCCCTTCTTGCTTGCTAACGTCCTGAGCATGACTCCATGCTGAGATGCATTTCCTAAGTTCGATTTTTCCAGAAGTTAGAAACATGGCTTGCACACACACATAACAGGCATCGAGTCAAGGATTTTATTGATTTAATTATTGGGCAGGACCAGAGAGATGGTAAAGCTGACCTCAAGAGCACCGGAAGATCGGAACTCTACCTCCATCAGCAGAAGCTTTCTGCAAGGAGCACCACCATTGGACGCTCGGCGGGTCCCAGCCCAGGGGCCGCAAGACCGCAACCTTCGCAGTTCTCATTTCTACTGGACAGAAATCTAGGAATTCGCGGGTGATTTCCTGGCACCTGGCCATCATGAAGGGGAAACTGTGGCATCAGACTCTGGTGCATTGTTTTTTTTTTTTTTTAAGAGAGAGAGAGAAGCAATTTTTATTTAGTTTTTCATGTGACTTTCGTTCCTTGGACACTTGATTGTGTTCATGGTGCTGGGGTTTGAACTCACGTACTCGCGCATGCCAGGCAAGTGCTGTAACCGCTGAGCCACCGCCCCAGCCCCCCGGCCGCATTTTTTAGGAGAACTAAAGAATGCTCAGAGGGCCCCAGTCAACAGGGCTCCAGTGTGACACTGTGACACTGAAAAAGAAGTGCCCTGTGTCTTCTGACTTCCAAGTTTCAGTTGTTCTGCCTTATGCGGAAACTCAAGTCACATTACAATACAGCTTTAGGGGCTGGAGTGGTGGGTGGCTCAGTGGTTATGGTGCTTGCCTGGCATGTGTGAGGACATAGGTTCAAACCCCAGCACCACGTACACAACAAAGTGTCGATGCAACGAAAGCCACAGGAAAAATGAGATAAAATTGATTCTCTCTCTCTCTAAAAAAAAAAAAAAAAATTAAAAACACAGGTTTATTTCTGTTCTCACTTTTCAGAAGGAGGAAAGAAGCTTGGTCATTTCTCCAAAATCACTTGGAGACCCATGCCAGCTGCATTCCGGACCTGTTTTTATCAATGCTGAAGGTCACGGGACGCACAGCCACCTTTAGCAAAGTCCATCTCCTAGAGTACGTACACATGGGGTCACCAGCCGTAGAGGAGAATGAACCAAGGCATTCCTGGCAAAGGGCTGGAGCTGGAGAGCATCCCGCCAAGGGCAATCAGAAAGACTCAGCAAGGAAATGAAGGTGGGGTAGAGGAAGAGACTGAGGAGGGGGAGGGACAGGAAATGGAGGGACAGTGGAGTAAAGTGGTCTGAATTACCCTGTATAATATACACAGTTAATCTCACCTCTGCGTATCTATAAAACACAAACTTTAAAAAAGTATAAATAAATAGAAGGAAGACCCGTAGAGTAGGGGAAGGGAATGAGGCAGGCAGCAGGGGAGAGAAAGGGGAAGCCCTGGAGAGTGAGGTGGAGCAAATTATATTCCATGCTTGTACAATTGTGTCAAAACAATCCCCAATATTATGCATAACTATAATACACTAATAGAGAAAAGCCAGGGATGGTGGGGCACGCCTGCTATCCCAGTGACTCGGGAGGCTGAGGCAGGAGGATCGAAAGCTCAAAGCCAGGCTCAGAAACTTAGCGAGGCCCTAAGCAACTTGGCAAGATCCTGTCTCAAAATAAAAAATAAAAATTATATGGCTCAGTGGTTAAGCACCCCTGGGTTCAATCCCTGGTACCAATAAATGAGTGAGTGAAGGAATGGATGGATGGATGGATGGCTAGAGCGGTTGCTCAGCAGTTACGGCACTTGCCTGGCATGTGTAAAGATGCACGTTCAAACTGCAGTACCATGTATACAATGAAGTGTCACAGCAACAAAGGCTGTGACATGAAA
Source organism: Aplodontia rufa (assembly GCA_004027875.1). Classification (NCBI taxonomy): domain Eukaryota; kingdom Metazoa; phylum Chordata; class Mammalia; order Rodentia; family Aplodontiidae; genus Aplodontia; species Aplodontia rufa. The sequence continues at coordinate 3,672 of PVKS010036489.1, read as the reverse complement.
AACAAAATAAAAATTGATTCTCTCTCTCTCACTATCTCTCTCTCTTTTTGAAGAGAGAAGGAAGAGAGAGACAGAGAATCAGTTTTTTTTTTATTGAGTTTTTCACGTGGCTTTTGCTGCTCTGACACTTCGCTATGTACGTGGTGCTGGGGTTTGAACCCCTGTACTCGCACATGCCAGGCAAGCGCCGTAACTGCCAAGCCACCGCTCCAGCCCCTCCCTCTCTTAAAAAAAAGGAAATAAAAAGAAAGTTCATCTCCTGGAGATGCCCAGAAGGGCTCAAGTGACCGAGCACAAGCGGCAGGGTGGGGTGGGGACTGGCTCCGACGCCATTGCGGGGCCATGGGGAAAGAACACTTATCAGTCAAATATTGCCAAGTCCACTTCTGCCAGACCCCTGGAGACAGTCTCGGACCTCGGGAGCCTGTGCTCCATGGGAGACGATCGCGAGGACCATGATGGGGAGGCTCAGGAACTCTGAGGAGAGGTGGCAGCGCGGGCAGCCCCTGCCTCCGCATCTCTCTGGCTGGTGCTGGTGCTAACAGAGCTGAGTTTCCTTTCGTGCTGTGATCCCAGCAGGTGGGACAGAGAGAGACCTGATTTGTCCAAGTCCCTGGGCAGAAACTGGGGCAGTGACCCAACCCTGGCTCATGAGGTTAGAGGCCCCTCGCCTTCTTTCTACAGCCGGCTGCCGCATAAAGACAGCTGGGTCCACGAAGGAGCGCGGGCCCAACGTCAGTCCCCTAAGACCTCGTCCCCAGGCTATAGTGAAGCCAGCTCACCCCATGTTCACAGCCAGGACCTCTCCCAGGGCTGCCTTTCTCGGAACACCCCTGGACGCGCCAAGGTGGCCGTGCTTGCGTGTTTGTAACTATGTATGCGTAGATATTTCCTTCTCTTCTCTTTTCTTTTTTAAAGAGAGAGAGGGACAGTGTATGAGAGAGAAAGAATCATTTTTATTTAGTTTTTCATGTGGTTTTCGTTGCTCTGAGACTTTGTTGTGTATGTGGTGCTGGGGATCGAACCCGGGTCCTCACATGTGCCAGCCAAGCTGTAACTGCTGAGCCACTGCTCCAGCCCCTGCTTTTTAACATTAGTAAATTGATATAAGGAAAAATATTAGGTAAATAATTGTACAAGTAGTACGAAAGAGACCCCTGGGAGGTAGGTGGCTCAGCCAGAACTGTGTTGGACACACTGCAGGGAGTGGGGCAGGAGCCACCTTGCGGGCATGGGGGAGTCACGCTCAGAGCTCTGGTGCGGGCTGGGTGCAGGGGAGGCTCTTGCACAGAAGGACAGTTATTGAGTCTTGACTCATAAGTCACTTAATTGATTCATGGTCTTATCTCCCAGGAAGTGGAACTTCTCAGAGTTCTCCTTAGACACAGTGGCATTCCTGAGATTCATCCTGCCAGGGCTGATGCGTGGTCCCCCTGCCTTACGTCTCCTGGGGCAGCAAAACTTTTCTTCTTCTTCTTCTTCTTCCTTCCTCCTCCTCCTTCTTCTTCCTTCCTCCTCCTCCTCCTTCTTCTTCTTCCTTCCTCCTCCTCCTCCTCCTTCTTCTTCTTCCTTCTTCCCTCTTCCTCTTCCTCCTCCTCCTCCTTCTCCTCCTTCTTCTCTCTCTTTTTTTCCGGTGCTGGACATGGATCCCAGGGTCTCCCCTGTCCCGCCTGGCCTCCCACCGTAATCCTACTAGGTTCAGTTGGGGCAGGAACCACTTTTGCTTTTCTCAGAATTGTGATAAACAAAAGTAACATGAAACTTACCCTCTCCGCCATTTATAATCCTGTCCAGTAGTGCTAAGGGGTCTCCAGGGTGTCCGCTCTCACAAAGCTGAAGCTCCGACCCGGTGATCAGCCACCACTTCCCCGCCCCGCCTCTCAGAGGCGCTGTTCCACTGTGTCTCTATTCCCACCCCTCTGGGGACCTTGCCTCCTGCTGTGTCTGTCTTTGGGTGACTGGTGGCTTTGTGCACTGAGCATCGTGTGCTCTGGGTTCATCCATGTTGCAGCATGTGATAGGATTTCCTTTCCTGATACAGCTGAGTAACACCCATTGCAGGTATATTGATCCCTTCAGCTGCTGAGGGACAGTTGGCCCTGTTGGCTATTGTGCCTGGTGCTGCTGTGGACAGGGAGGGCAAAGAGCTGGGACCCTGCTTCCAGTGTTGCTGATACACACCCAGGAGCAGATTGCTGGATCAAATGTCATTATTCTTTTTTTTTTTTTATTTAAAGAAAGAGAAAGAGAGAGAGAGGGAGAGGGAGAATCAGTTTGTTTTTTCATCTGGCCTTTGTTTCTCCAACACTTCGTTGTGTAGGTGGTGCTGAGTTTGAACCCGTGTCCTCGCGCATGCCAGGCTGTAAGGGCTGAGCCACCCTCCAGCCCCTCATTCTATTTTTAGTTTCGAGGAACCTCCTTACAGTCTGTCTTCCCGAGCTGTGTCACCCACCCCAGGGCACAGGGCTCAACGCCCCTCCCTCCCCACCAGCCTCCTCAGGGTGCAGGGTGGCCCCAGGGTGGTGGCTGCTGCTGTCCATTCCTGAGCAGTGCTCAGGCTGTGCTCACCCAGGGAGGCTCAATCCCTTTTTCTTTGTCTTTCTGAGATGGGGTCCACTGCATTGCCCAGGCTGGCCTTGAACTTGTGACATTCCTGCCTCCGCCTCCTGAGTAAGTGGGACTACTGGCAAGTGCCACCTTGCCTGGCTTTTCATGTTTCTTGAACAACAATGGATAAAGGAATGAATGAACGCGTGGGAGAGGGAGTTTCTGGAATAATGAAGTGGAGTGCGGGGGCCGAGCGCACCAGTCCAGGCGAGAGACCCAAGCCCCAGCAGTGTCTGACGTCCAGGCGCATGCGGAGCCCTGAGCAGCCTCGAACCCGCTGGACCTCAGCAACTCTGGAAGTCTCCACAGAGCTGCTGTCCTCAACCTGCAGGTGTCCAAGCCTGAGTCCCTGTGGGCGGAAGGCCCAGCTATTTCCTGGGAGCGCTGGGTGTGGACCAGCCAGGGACCTCAGCCCCCAGAGTGAGCCAGGGTCCCAGAGGCAGGCGGAGGAAGGAGGCCCAAGGAAGGAACGAGGCAGCTGTGGAGGACAAATCTGGGTGTTCCTCCTGAGCAGGGCGCCTCTTGGACACCACCTGAGGCCCCAGCTCCACCCTGGAGGCTGTCCTCACTGAGTGCCCCCCCCACCCGCATCCCTGTGGCTGCCCCCCAGGCCCTGCCCAGCCCCCCTGCTCTGCAGGCCCCCTCATCACTGCCCAGGGCAACCCACCCTGAGCTCCACCCACCCAGGAGACCTGGAGAATTCAAAACCTCCTGGGGCCACTGCCCCTTCCCCTCCATCTGACTTCCTTTGCCAGATTTTTAAAATTGAAGGGAATCTGATTTCTCTGTCAGAATGAGGTGCCGGGCTCTTTCCACATCTGTTACTCATCCCGGAAAGGCTCCCGGCGCTGAGAAAGAAGATAGAATCAGGTCCCCACAGGAAGATAAGGCCAGCATCCCAGACCTTATCACCTCACTCCTCAAGGGGGACCAGCAGTTCTGGCAACTGGGGCCACAGACGGCTCAGAGTGCCACTGGGTGTGCAAGGGCACAGACAGATGCGGGGCTGCCCGGACCACCTGTGTTTCAGGAACAGGAACTCTTTTTTTTTTTTTTTTTTTTTTT
>PVKS010036488.1:0-19326 GCA_004027875.1 Aplodontia rufa | reverse complement strand
TAAAACTGTAGAATGCATAGTACATGGATGAAAAGCCGAAGAGGGAAAAAAATTCCTATCAGAGAGGGCACATGGGATGCCTTAGTGGGGCCCAGATAGAAAAATTTGTCATATTATTTTTCTCTTTCCTGGTATCACTCAAAGCACATGGAATCACAAAATGGAACACAGATTTCAGAAATTATTCTTCTAGGATTTTCAGAGAAATCAGAACTGCAGCCCTTCATATTTGGACTGTTCCTCTGCATGTACCTGGTCACAGTGCTGGGGAACCTGCTCATCATCCTGGCCACCATCTCAGACTCCCACCTGCACACACCCATGTACTTCTTCCTCTCCAACCTGTCCTGTGTGGACATCTGCTTCACCTCCACCACCATCCCGAAAATGCTGGTGAACATCCAGATGCAACACAAAGTCATTACCTACGCAGGCTGCATCATACAGGTTTATTTTTTTGCATTATTTGCAGGGTTAGACAACTTTCTTCTGGCTGTGATGGCCTACGACCGCTTTGTGGCCATCTGTCACCCCCTGCACTATACTGTCATCATGAACCGCAGACTCTGTGGATTTCTGATTTTGATGTCCTGGATTACGAGTGCTCTCAATTCTTTATTACACAGCATGATGGTGTTACGACTGTCCTTTTGTGCAGACTTGGAAATCCCTCACTTTTTTTGTGAACCTAATCAGGTAGTCCACCTTGCCTGTTCTGACACCATGCTTAATGACATATTGGTATATATTACAGCTCTGTTGCTGGCTGTAGGTCCCCTTGCTGGCATCCTTTACTCTTACTGCAAGATAATTTCCTGCATCCGTGGAATCTCATCAGCTCAGGGGAAGTACAAAGCTTTCTCCACCTGCGCATCACACCTCTCAGTGGTCTCCTTGTTTTATAGTAGTCTTCTGACTGTGTACCTCAGTTCTGCTGTGTCCCAAAACTCACCCTCAAGTGCAACAGCCTCAGTGATGTACACTGTGGTCACCCCCATGCTGAACCCCTTCATCTACAGTCTGAGAAATAAGGACATAAAAGGTGCTCTGAAAAGACACTTACATAGAGAAACTATAACAGCCCCCATTACCCTGGGACTGAAAAACTGCTGTTGATTATAAGGCTTGAAGTCTCATAGCAAGAAATTACAACAATGATTTTTAAAGAGAGAGAGGAAGACAGTGTGTGTGAGAGAGAAAGAGGGAGTCATTTTAATTTATTTTTAAAATCTGGTTTGAGTTTCTCTGACATTGAGTTGTGTACTTGGTGCTGGGGTTTGAAATCTGTTCCTCATGCATGCCAGGCAAGCACTGTCACCAATGAGTCACTGAACTGCTCCAGCCCAAGAAACTGCAGTGTTTGACCAGATTGTGCAAAATACTGGCTCCTGTTTATTTTCAGGAGCTTTCATTTCTTTATTTTTAACTTCTCCAAAATTTTATTTAAATCACCTTATTAGCTTTCTGCTCTATTATCTTCATGCCATTCCCACTTATCAATTGCATATTTCAAGTACACTTGACAACTAAGGTCATTCACATCATTTTATCCTAGAGGAGAAGCTGGGGTCACTTTTGCTCTTGCAGGTGCATTTTTCCTTCATTTGTAGCCCTTCTTTACTGTTCTTAGTGATAACGTAAGCTTTAATAAATTAGTTTGTTTTGTAAATGAACAGAGGACTTTCTCCTTATCACAATTCTGTTTTTTATACAGCTTGGTGTCCATAGTATCTACCATAATCACAGTAAGAAACGGTTGTCTAATATACTACTCTAAGAGAAGGCTACAATGGAGAATAAGTCAGAAACAATAGGATAATTTATTTGTCCTTCCTTGGAATCAGAGAGCATCTGAAATATGAGATAAACATGTACATTACTCATTGTATCACTATATAAATATGACTTTTCATACTGTAAATGTAGTCATTCAGATGTAGAAGAGAATGCTCCATGTGTGAGAACATTTGTTCATTAATGGTTGGTAGGCACATCTTATGTTTTATTATTGACTCATCTTCCCATTTCTGCTTGAAAATTTCTAGTGCTTCCTAGAGAAACAAATCATTTTGCTATTGTAAACAAATTATCCTTGTTTTTCTGAATTTTGCCATAACCACTAAAGTGGTAGCAAATAAGCAATATCAGTATCATTCAGGAAACACTTCAATCATCATGGCCACAGCAACACTTGGAAAGAAACCTGAATGCTTGTGGTATGAAGCCACAAACTCTCCTGCTGGAATGCATATTCTTTTACTGAACCACGCTCAGAATAATTCCTCCCATATGTTACAATTTGAATAAAGGCATTATTTTAAACCATTGGCATTTAGGAATGCTTGTTATGCAGTAATATTTAACCATTACAATAAACAAAGGAATCAGAACTGATGGCAATTGTAATAATGTGCTACTTCATTTTTTGGCATTTGCAATAATATTTAAAGAGAATATTCACAGTTGGATGCTGAAGATAAGGTGACATAGTCACAGTTTCCAGGGATGAGGTCTTGGACACTGTGAGGGACTATCCCATCATATCCACCATTCACCAAGCAGTTTTACTTAAGAAAGCTCATGAACATGTACGCACGTGCATGCATGCACACACACACACACACACACACACACACACACATACACACTAACATGGTTTTCACCTTGCCTACTTCCCTAAATGGGATGGGTAGCAAACTTCTGTAAAGGTGCAAATAGTAAGTGTCTTGGGCTTCACAAGTCAGGTGTTCTCTCACAGTGACTCAACTCTGCCATAATAACTGCGGCAGCAGTCATAGCACACAAATGAACAGATGTGGCTGTCTTCCAATGTTATACAGCCTAATAATTTTTTAGAGATATTGTGGGTAAGGGAAAGGAGGGATATGGGTGGGAAATTTGGGGTCACTCCTGGGGGTAAATCTAGTATCCAGAAACTATACACATTTTATATTATTTTGTTAAAAATTTGTATGGTTGTTCAAAAATAAAAATACAAATTAAAAAATGTACTTTTTTGGATGTAGAATACTAATGTTAAGAAATGCAAAGTGACATCAGTAATAAATGTATTGATGCTACAGAAAAAAACAAAAAACTTAGATACAAATATTTGAACTTCATGCCAATGAAAACCACAATGAGACAGTATTTCACATCTTTTCATATAGAAATACTAATTAGCATGATTTCACTTACAAGTAGAGTCTAAATAAGTTGATCCTTGGAAGCTAAAAGTGGAAAAACGATTAGCAGAGTCTGGACTAGGGAGGCAATAGGGTTATTGGAGAGAAGTTCGTCAATGAATACAAAATTAGCTAGATGGGAGGAATAATTCTGGTGTTCTATAGCACACTAGACTGACTATATCTAACAATAATGTAATATGTGTTTTCTAAACAGCTATAAAAGTATTTTGTGCTGAGATCTCAGCACAAAGAATTGGCACATGTTTAAGGTGACGGATATACTAAGTATATTAATTAATCATTACACAATGTTCACATTTATCAAAAGGTCATATTATTTAGTTTATAATTATGTACAATTATTGTGTCAATAAAAATAAAATTAAAAAATAAAAACCAATAAAATTTTTTGAAAACAAGTTGAATTTTGAATCCTCATCCATCACTCCTGGGAATGTAAAATGATGCAGCTATTACAGAAAAATGTTTAGCAATTCTTCACCAGGTTGATCAGAATTATATTGCCTAGCATCTCCACTGCATGTATGTCTACCCAAAAGAAGTTAAAACAGGGACTCAAATAGATGCTTGTACACAGATGCTCATAGCAGAATTACTCATAGTAGCACAAAGATGGGAAAAACAGTGTCCATCAAGAAACACAGGCATAAACACAAAGCCATGTATTCATAACAGAAGGCCATTTAGCCAGGAAAAGAAATGACTTTCTGACACATGCTACATCATAAGTGAACTTTGAAAGCAAATATCTGATCATCTGATCATCTGAGGAGTGTATTGCTCACACTTGCAGAAAACAAACAGTTCCTCAAGCTGGAGTGTTCCCATATGAGCAAACTGTGGTCTTCATTAATCATATACTTCAAGGTGTGTGGCTATGACCCAGCTGTTTTGCCTCTTATTTGCCTTATCTGGGAATATGGCTAAGAAAAAAATCCCCTGCATGAGAAAGTGCCCACTGTTCTGACAGAGAGGAAGACAAAAGAAGAGGTGGAATCTTATACACCTTTCACAGCTTCTTCCCATGGAGCAGGTCATGACTGCACACATTCTATCACCTAATGCAGATCACTCTATCAGAATTCTCCAGAGAAAGATAGATAACATATAGATGAAATATAGGTACAGATGTAAGACTGACTTAATGATTGTAGAAGCTGAGTATTTCTGCAATGGATGTCTGCAGCCTGGAGGCCAGAGAAGCCAGTTATATGATTCAGTCTATAAAGTTAGAGGTCTCAGAACTGGGGATGCCAATGGTGCGGCACCCAGTTCAAGACTACAGGTCACCAAAACCCCAGAACACCGTTGGTACAAGTGGCAGAGTCAAGAGTCTTATGAAATTGGAGTATGAAGTCCAGCAGCAACAGCAGAGAGTACCTCCTGCTCCAGAAGGAAGAACCAACAGAGTTTCCTCTTCTATGTCTTTCCTGTTCTATGCAGCCCCACAGAAATTTGGATGGTTCTGCATACATTCGGAGAAGCTTTGTCACACATGCTGATCTTTTCTGGAAACACTTCCCCAATTTTCAAGGCATTTCTCAATACACTCATGCAGAACTCAAAATTAATCACTGACTTGACCAAGTACAAGGTCACAAAATAGGACATATAGTCAAGACCCAAAGCAATGGATAGGTTTGTACAGTCCTACTGCTGAAAATGGAGTGACAACTAATCATAAAATATAAAAGCAGTTCTTTATGTGGTATAATCAGAGAGATGAACAGTTTATATTTCTAGGTTAATCAAAAGTGTATGCATTATAGTCTATGGATTTTTATTATGAAGGATTAGAAGCAAGAGAGAAAGAATTTCATGTACCATGAAGCATGTTTTATAGATTTTCCCTAGGGCAGAACAGAGCAAAAGAGTTTAGAATAGTCAGGAAATCCTTACTGTGCCTCCTTGAAGTCATCAGAAGTAGGTCAGAGATGTTGCCCATGAGTCCCGCACAGCATGGGGTAGTGGACTCCCAGAGGCTCTGTGCTGCCTACCTGGCCCCTGGGAGGATGTCCCCTCCTCCACCATCACTTCCTGTCTTCCAGAAACAGGTTAATGCTAGACTCCCTTCTAGTGCCAAGAAACCCTTGTGATGTCATAGTGAACTGAACCAATGAGGATTTAGGTGATAGTCACAATAGTTGCTGTCCAGTGAGCATCTGCTATAGGCTGGTAATACCTATGATCTTTAAAACATGACTTAGCTCACACACAAACTCCATAAAGATGATGGAATCTACCATTTGTATTTAAATCTGTAAGTTTGATTTATTGTCATGAGGGATACATAGGAGGCAAGTGTGAACTTGTCCAGGCAGAAGATGAACTACAGAATCCAACATTCAAACATCTGACCACCTAAAATCAGAACTGAGGTGGTGGAGGCATTTGTGTTGGAGAAGGGCTTCAAGTGCGTACACTTGACTCTGATGCTGATCCACAGCCTTGCTGCTAAATGACAGAACCACCATGTGCTCCGGCACTCTACTGGGTATTCATACAAAGGAAAGGAATTTAGTATCTCACAGAGACATTTGCACTTCCTTATTCTTTAAAGCATTGTTCAAAATAGCCAGATGTGGAATACACTCAAGTGTTTGTTAATGGATAAATGGATAAAGAAAATGCCATGTGTACACCCAGTGGAATATGGTTCAACCATACAATGGATGAAATCCTGCCATTTGTGACAACATAGACGGAAATGGAAGCCATCAAGTAAGTGAGATCAGGAGGAAAGACAAATCCTGCATAATCTCACTCTTGTAGAAATTTAGAAAGGAATTTCATGGAAACAAAAGAGGGAAACTAAGGTCATTGGGGACTGGTCTGGTTGTGGGAGTATGGGGATTTGATTGGTGAAAAGATTCAAATTTCAGACAGAGGAATAGTTCAAGAGATTTACACCACAGTGTCTAGAGTGGATGGCGTTTCTGAGAAGATCTGTGCATGGAAGTCTGGGTTCTTCCATGGTAGGTTGGTGGTGGAGAATGAAGAAGCTCTGTACCAGAGTAGACAGCAGGAAAAGGGTTGCCCATTCCCCTAATTAGACTCAGGACTCCAAATTGTCCTGTATAGGCAGAGACTTTCCTGAGGGATGGGATCAGAGGATATATTCATAGCTGCTTATCTCTGCTCATTAGGTACATTTCCTCCTGTTACTACAGATCCTGAGACTTGATGTCCCTGAATTCATTGGCTTGCTCAATGTCCTCTGTTGAGAAGTTTCTATTTAGCTCTCTGGCCCATTTATTGATTGGAGTGTATGTGTGTTTTCATGTGCCTGTATCTCTGTCTTTAGGGGTTAGAAGAGGATTGACAGATAGGGGGCATGGTCATGGTACATTTTAAAAGGTGGCATGAAATGCAGAGGTCAGTTTGTAAGGCATCAGATGGAAATAACAAGGGGATGCCCTTCAACTCAAAAGGACCTTAAAATGCAAATGTAACAAACAACATTTGGACAAAGTCTTCCTGTGTCCTGAGCAGCAAAGGGACAATATTCTCTGACAATATTCTCTGACAATAGCTCACATCATTGCCCTTATTTCTCATTCTGCCTGATACCCTGGCTTCTTGTTGACCTTAAACATATAAAACAAGAAACCTCCTGCAGACATTTGCACTGGCATTTCTTCTTGATGAGTTCATACTTCTGCAGGTATTTTTAGCTCCCTTGCTCTCTTCACAGGCTTTCTGTTTTCAAGTGTCACCTATCTGCTTGTCTTGCTTGAGCAACGCACACCGTGTAACTCCCTTTGTACTTCTCCCTCTCACATCTGCTTTGTCTCCTTCCTATTTATATTACCATCTGGACTGTCATTTCTTTAGCTCTCTACCTTACTACCTGCTTATATTTGCATGGACAACTTCTCCTTTATGAGATTTAGGATATTTTTTTTCCTAGATGTACTCTGATCCATGTGATCTGTCATTTCCTAGGTCACCACTAAATGTATGGGAGGGAAATCAAATTTTGAATAGGTAAACTACTTGGCAAAAGGAAAAATTGATACAGGAATTCTAAATCAGAGATGTTAATCTCCCTCCCATAAATTTGCTTCTTGATTACAGAATTTAAATGATAGCTTTTATATTCTGATGCTATTTCATAGTTGCATCATATTTCTTTTCTCAATTATTTTTAGTTACAGCAACTATATGGGTCCAAAATTGACACATAGATTTCAGAATTCCTTCTTTTGGGATTTTCAGAGGAACCAGAATGGCAGCCCCTCATATTTTGGGTTTTTCCACTCCATGTACATGTCACTGTGCCCAGGAACTGCTCATCATCCAGGCCACCATCTCAGACTTCCACCTGCACGTGACAATGTACTTCTTCCTCTCCAACCATCCTTTGTGGACATCTGTTTCACCTCCAGCATTGTGCCTATGATACTGGTGAATATAGACATAGAAAGCAAAGTCATAGGCTTTAAAGCGGCATCAGCATAATGCAGTTTTCCATACTCTGCAGGATTGTATGTCTTTCTGCTGACCACAATGGCCTATGACTGCTTTGTGGCCATCTGTCCCCCTCTGTATTACAGGCTTATTATGAACTTCCAGTGGTGAGGGTTGTTGGTTCTGGTGTCCTGAATCATAAGTGTTCTTCATTTCCTGTTACAAAGCTTAATGGTGCTATATCTGTCCTTCCACATAAACTGGAAAATTCACTTTTTCTGTGAACTTAGTCAGGTGGTCCACCTCACCCGCTCTGACATATTTCTCAACAAGTTGATATATTTTGCTGCTGTCTTGCTGGCTGTTGGTTCCTTCACTGGCATCCTTTACTTTTACTTGAAGATAGTTTCCTCAATCTGAGCAAACTCATCAGCTCAGGGGAAGTACAAAGCCTTCTCCACATGTGTATCTCTCCTCCAGTGGTCTCATTGTATTGCATGAGCCTAAGTTTTCTGATGTGACTGAAAACTCACACTCTACTACAACATTTTCTATGGTGTACATGGTGGTCACCTCCCTGCTGAGCTCTTTTATCTACAGACTGAGGAACGAGGAAGTAAAGAGCACTCTGAACAGACTCTAACAGAAATTATGAACTGTCAGTTGTGCTGAGACTGAAGAAGTGCCCACGACTGCAGGGGTCAGAGCCACAGAGCCAGAAATGGGGACTATTTATCAGAAGATGGAAACATGATATGTTCTCTTTATTCCTGAGTTTCTGTTGCTTTGATTTCAACTTCTTTACATAATTCAATTCATGCTTCACTTTATTTTGCTTTCCACTGTCTGTGACAGCCAGTCTTCAGAGAGGGCTACCTTCTGACTTTCCCAAAGTAGTTTCTATCCTTGGATCAGAAATATGTAGAAATTCCTACTCAGGATAAATAATGTATCTTTTTTTATTTTTTATTTTTTTAACATTTTTTTATTAGAAGTATATAGAAATACAGTTGAGGGGGAAACAGTATCAAAACATTAGCAATCAATGGACATATACTTTGTTATCAAGGGGAAAAACCAGATCATGGATAACCACCTTGGGTTTTACCTATTGCAGTTTCCCCCAGAAGAACTCATGTGTTAAATGGGTAGTTTGTGGAGGAATGACATCTGCTTCTGGGATGGTTCCCCCATCTTCCCAATCTCCAGACTCCTATGAGTTCTTCATATACCCTCCCCCTCCTCTTCCCTCTCCCTACACCTCCAAGTATCTTTAAGCATAATTTCATCTTGGATCACACCAAATAATATTACTCATTGAGAAAAACCACATCTGACAACCTAACCTATGTGCATAATGTGACATTAGAATAAAATGTGGGATGACAGTGTCTCACTGTGTGTGTGTGTTACTCCTTCCTGTGTGCCTTTCTCAACTTTCCTGTCCATCCTGATAGTGTGGCCTTTGATACACCAGCCTGCTGTATAGATGGCCCATAGGTTGTGCTCATGATTAGGATCCTTCTCTGTTTCAGTCCTGAGTCCACAGTCAGGGGAAAGCAGTCCCCAGAGGCATCCACTCCATCATTTCCCCAGGTAGGCATCTTCATACTCTGGGTAGCATTTTTGACAGCAAGATTTAAAACATGCATAGATGAGTGGTTATTAGGGGTCTGGCCCTGAAGAGAGAGGTAGAGATGTCTATAAAAAGGGCAGAGAATTTGCAAAGGAGGATGCAAATGGCTAACAAGCCCACAAACTTTTCAACCTCAAATGTAATCAAATAATTGCAAAGTAGAGCTCTTTAATATGTCTTTTTCCCAAAACAATTAATTTTTTTTCATGTGCACATCAAGTGTGAGAGAAGGCACTATGAAATATATGTCACATGAACTGCTATAACAGGGTAGTATTTTCAAGCTTTCTCTTGGTCTGGAATTTTCATGTCCTTATGGAAATATAGTCAAATATACAATCTTTACAACTAAGAAGATCAATCTTATGTCTATGAGTCTTCCTCCACAGCCAAATAGAATTATTTCCCTACTCACCTTAATTTCAAAGTTTCATGAACTTTGTTCTGCTTTTACTGGAACCACATTATGTCTTTACATCTATATCATTTCTCATGTAGTTGAGCTTCTATTACCATGATTTCATTGTCAACAATGTTATCTGCCTTGGTGAGTTTAAAATTCGTTTGCTTTTTCAGAATTAGAAGTAAATGTGTTAATGAATTAAGCAAGTAAGCAAATAACCATGACCATCTCTCAGACCTAATGTAAGCTGGTTTAGCACTCTGATGATGTTAGGTAAATATTGTCATCTTCTATTGCCCTGTTCCTCTCCTCAGTGGTTACTGGACTCTTCTATTCACCTAAATGGGATAGTTTGGAGTATATTTTTTATGGAAGTGAAAGCTCCTTTTTGGATGGCTGGTAATGAAGCCTGGAGCTGTGTCCCAGACTAGATCGCAGTGAGAGGTCAACCATTGGTCCATGAACCAGCCTTAGGATTCCAAAAGAAATAGCTGTGCTCATTCATGCCCAAAGCTGTACAATATGAAGAAGAGCCAAGAAGACAGGTATATCTCCTTATATGTGCTAGTGAGGGATGAGCTCATTTCTCTGCATGATAATTTGACCACTAAACTCAGAATTTCCATCAGGGATAGTGTTCTAAACACAAAGGGGATTTTTCTTGCAGAGTGCCTGTTCCTAACAGACCAGGTTACAAGTTATTTTTTATTTTTGTCCCCATACTATGAATATGGTCCATCCTTTAAGAGTTCTCCTGATAATTCCAGTGCTAGCTGTATTAAAATACTCCAAAAAGAGGTGCATCTGTACTATTGCTATTTGGGGGATCCTCAATTATCTTTGATTTATTCTGTTGTTATAAGTGCTTTATGGTCACACAGTATAGTGGGATTAATTTTGACTTATTTGTGAATGCATATGACATAATCTGCTCCATTTAATCCCTGGTATTTCCCAATTTCCTCTCCTCCTCCCTCTCCCTGGTCCACTTGCTCTACTCTACTGGTCTTTCTTCCATTTATTTAGTCTTTTAATTGCTACATCATGATAATACATTCAAGTGAAGCCCATTGTGATATATTCATTTATGCACATAGCAAAATTTGGTCAATTTATTTCCACAGTTCATCCCCTTTCCATTCCTCATCCCTCTCCCTAAACCCCTTCCTATACTCCACTGCTCTTCATTCTATTTTCAAGAGATTCTTTTTTTATTTCTAATTTCTGTTTAGCTTCCACATAGGAGAGAAAAAATTTTACCTTTGACTTTCAGAGTCTTGCTTATTTCTTTTATCATGATATTTTCTAATTCAATCCATGTACCAACAATCAGCATAACTTTCATTATTCCTTATGGCTGACAAAAACTGCATTGTATATATATACCACATTTTATATATCCATTCATCTAGCTGACCAACGTCTAGGCAGGTTGAATAACTTGGGTATTATGAAATGCATTGCTATAAACATTGATATGGCTGTAACATGATAGTATGATATTTTTAGTTCTTTTGGACAAGGAGTGGGGAGCTGGGTCATATGGTGATTCCAGTTCTACTCTTTTGAGGAATCTTAATCTACTTTTCTTTCTTTATTTTTTTTTTCAGGGCTGAGGACCGAACTCGGGGCCTTGCGCATGCTAGGCAAGTGCTCTGTCATTGAGCTAAATCCCCAATCCCTTCATACTACTTTTCAAAATAGTTGTAGTAATTTTCAGACCAACTGATAATGCATGAGTATACCTTTTCCCCATATCCTTATAAGAAAAAAAATGGTACTGGGAATTGAAACCAGGAGCACTTAACCACTGAACTACATCTCCAGAACTTCTCAATTTTTATTTTGAGACTGGTTCTCACTAAGTTCCTTAGGGCTTCCTAATTTTCTGCAGCTTGTTTCAATCTTGTGATCTTCCTGCCTCAGGTTCCCAAGTCACTGGGATTGCAGATGTGTGTCATTGTGCCCAGCATCACCAGCGATGCTGTTTTCCTGATGATTGTCATTTTAACTGAAGTGAGATGAAATCTCAATGTAGTTTTGATCTGCATTTCCCTAAAAGTTAACAATGTTGAAAATAATTCATATATTTATTGGCATACAAAGTTTGCCTAACCATGGAGCAACACCCCCAGTCCTTTTTATTTTCATTTTTTAATTTTGAGAAAGAGTCTCACTAACTTGCTTAGTGCCTCATTAAGTTGCTGAGGATGGGTTTGAATTTGAAATATTCCTGCCTCAGCCTCCTGAGCCGCTGGAATTACAGGTGTACACCACCACACCTGTAGTTCTTCTTTTGAGAAATGCCTGCTTAGATAATCTGTCTCTTTCTTGATTGGATTATTTGTTTTCTTTAAAATTCTTTATATATTCTAGATAATAATCCTCTGTCTGAAGACTAGTTGGCTACAGTGTCTGATATGTGGTCAGAACCAGCTCAGGAACAGGGCAGAGTCTGTGGTATGGATCCCTGCAGGGAAGTTTCAGCTTGGGAGTGCAGGGTGGGGCTGGGTGAGAGAAGGGATAGCTCTTCTCCCAAACTGGTTTAACAGCATCCAATTCTTAGGGAGAGGAGAGGTATGCAGCCACATCTCCCTATCTATTTTCCCAATAAAATTGGCCTTTGGTAACATATGGGATAAAATGTGGTTGTGTCCTCTGTGGAGCAGGCTGCTAGCAATCACCATGGTTCCTGCCACATGGCTAATACCATTGTCTTCTGCTTTACTTTTTTCCTAGCATCTTCTGGCATCTTAAATTTTCCAGTATCACCAGTGACCTTTCCATGTGCATGCAATCCCTGTTTTTTTAACCTCTGCTATATTTCTGCAGATACTCCCTGTGGTTTTATGGTGTGTGGGTAGCTATCTCTTTCTGGTTTTAGGTGGGATGATGAAGGCGGGTGTCTACTCCTGCATCCTGATGATTTCATTCTTGAATGATCTTCAAAGAAGAGAAGTCTGTTCAATGATTGCACTCATAATCATGGTATCACTTACAGTAAAGGTCACAGATTCCCAGGGACTTGTGGGAACCTACGTAAGATATTTTTGTCTTCTTCTTCTCTGATTCTTTTCCAGCTTCTTTTCCCCAAGACAATTTGACACATGAAAATAATGGAATATATGTCATTTCCCAAGGTTAAAATGATGCCTCATACTTGATACTATGATCTACAACAGTCAGAAGAGAGAAGGGAGAGTGCATGAATAACAAGAAAAAATGATATTGTTAAAATAAGCACCATCAAGAACTGGATTCTTAGCTCAGTGGTTGGAGGGCTTGCCTGGACTGTGTGTGGATCCATGTCCAAACCTCAGCACCACTTACACAACTAAGTGTCAGAGAAGCAAAGGCCAGATGAAAAAATAAATAAATAAAATTGATTCCATCTTTTATTACTCTTATTTCTCCCTATCCTCTCTCTTAAAAAAGCTTTTAAAAATAAAAACTATAAAAAACCATCATTTCGGGCATATAGAAAATAAAATCACTTAGCCACAAGGTTCTCAAACAAATATCACTGTGCATTGTAATTGACAATATCCTTATTTCCTCTCTTTGGATCTAAAGAAGGATTTCACAGGGGAGTTCCCTGTAAAAACTGATGTATGTGTATTAGCTGTGAGTGAGGAATGGCACTATTTCTGAGAGGAAAAGAATGAGAAGTTAATACAGGAAAAAAACATGAATCAGCAGTTTGCAACTCTTACCACATGGGCATCAGAAGCCCCAAGGTAGGTGTTGCCTTCTGAAGGACTCATACTGTTGACTACTTGTTCATGCTAAAGACAAGAGCATGATACTTGGAACTGAATTTTAATAATCCATGACATGGTTTGTGAAAGTCAGTACCTTGCGAAGTGTTAGAGATGGTCTATACTCTCTTGACTGGACTGTTGAGGTCGAAGAAGTGGACTTGTTTTGAGCCTGCAATAAAAGCTATGCATACATGCAGACTCCTGCCTTTAAAAACCTCCTCTCATTATACTTCTGTAACCACATATCTGGAACTATGTCTACAGGGCACCAACAAAAATGAGGACTGGATCTCTGACAAAGTCATTCAGAAAATTGGATGAGGATTGGATGTAGTCCTGACCACAACCCCAAGATAAGGTGCGCAGGACTCACACTAACTTGGAAACAATGCCTGCTATCACCTGTGATAGACAAACTAGCTCCACATCACCTACTGAGTAAACACTCATGGGGAAAACCAAGATTTAGTAGCGTTCAAGTACAGGGAGAAAGTAGCATCTTGAGGCAAGAACCCCAGAAAGGAATCTACACAGCTGACAAATGAGATAATCCCTGGGATGTCAAATAAGCAAGCAGGATCCAAAAATATCTTTCTGGTTTGGTTTCCTTAGTCATAGAAATCTAAGTGCTCAGATAATAGAGCAACAATGAAGCAATTAATTTAATGAGCACTCATGAGATTTCGACCTGTGAGGCCTTAGAAATTGTAAATATGTCCCTTGATCCTCTTGCTCACAAATCAGCACTGCCAGGAATTAGGAACTGCACCTGGACCTTAAAGAGCACCCATGCCTGCACCATCTCCTACTCTTCAACAGGTTGAATCGAACATCATCACCCAGTGAAGGAAAGAGAAATAAATTACCAACACTGCAGCAGCTGATGTGGGAGCAGGTAGGAATCAGCACAGCTCTCAGAAGGAGCAGTGGTGGCGCACACGTGGGGACACTGCAGTGAGGAGAGTTCTCTCACTTTAAGCAATCTGCACAATCACCTCCTGTGTCTCTCTCAGTTTCTCTCCTTCTCAGCTTCTCCTCTTGATTCCTCTCTTTGTTGGAACCCAATTCTGAGGATCTCCTAACTTAATAGAAATTGAACTTCTCTTAGCTTTTAGCATCTCTCAAGAGTTTCTTACCTAGCAACATTACTTCTTTTTCTGGAATCACGTCAAGTACCTACTTTCTACATCAAAAATTTCAAACATTTATTACCTTATATATGTTTCCTGTTATGAATCATTAATACATCTGGTATTTTCCCACTAAGGCATTAATCTATTCCTGAATTATAATGAAGTCTTTATAGATAAAATATGTTAACTTTTTAAAATTTATTTTTTTGTTCAACATAGTCTCACATATTGGAGGGAATCATTATTACATATTCATGCATACATGGATATTGACAAAGTAAGTTAAGGCCAATCCTAGCCAGGATCTCCCCACTTTGTCCACTCCCTGCTCTCATGTCTCCTATGCAATACCCCCATATCATAGATAGAAAAAAGCATATACATTTATATTAATTTTAGAAATTTCTGAGTTTTTCTGCCTGCCTGTGTGTATTTGGGCTTCTCATGAGAGTTGAGAGTTCCGGTTGCAATGATAACACCCTTAATCCCTTCCTCCCCTTCCTGCTTCCCTCCCTTCTCCCCACTTCTTCATAGTTATTGTTCCCCCTAACTTTTGTGAAATTTCAACTATGTTGAGTTTATTATTTAAACTTAGCTATCTCTCATTCTGTTTTAGATTTTAGTCTAGCTGCCACATATGAGAGAAAAACATTAGGTCCTTAAGTCTCTGGGTTTAGGATATTTCACTGAGCATAAATTTTTCCATCTCCATCCATTTTACTGCAAATGCCATGATATTGTTCTCTCTAATAGCAGAGTAAAACTCCATTGTGTATATATATGTATATATTTTTGAATCCACTTATTCAGTGAGGCACATCTGGGTTGGTTCCATAGTTTAGCTATAGTAAATTGAGCTGCTATAAACATTGGTGTAGCTTTGTCTCTGTAGTATTCCAATTCTAGCCCTTTTGGGAAAATACCCAAGAGTGGGATACCTGGATTGTAAGGTGATTCTAACCTTAGCTTTTTGAGGAGTCTCCACACTGATTTTCAGAGTGGATGTACAAGTTTGCAATCCCACCAATGTGTTAGTGTTCCCTTCTCCCCACAACTCCTCCAGCATCTGTTTTTGCTCATAGTTTTCATTTTTGGCATCTGACTGGAATGAGGTGGAATCTTCATGAAGTTTTATCAATACCATAAATGATTCTGGCATCTAAATATTGCTGCATTATATTTTCTCTTTCACAAATTTTAATTCATAGTTCTAGTTACTGATGTTTACCTCTCCTATGTCTACAATATACCTAATATTCAGAAAGTAATTCTGAATTTGAAGATTAGACTTCTCCCTAGTGAAGTTTATATTATTTATATACTTATGTTTCCTTCATATATCTATTATAGATTCTAGTTCCACCTAATGTTTGAAATTTATTTGAGAACATGGAGAGTAGATTTAACATTTTTTTGTAAATGATGAAGTAATCAATAAACCCATATTCATGTCTTCACAAAATCCCTCTAAAGCACCCAGGAATAATGCACAAATACAAGTTAATATGATTTTAATTATATATTTAAATGGCACAATTTATATGGCAGTGACATCTTCATATATTACAAAACTCTCAGGTTATTTATTTTGGTGAAAAATAAATAGGAATTCCAAATTTTACCATAAATTTTAACAAGGATCTGGATTTTCAAATAAATTTAATAAGACCTTTTAAAAAAGAAAGTGTAATATCTGGGCATGGTGACACACTCTAATCCCAGTGGCTGGGGAGGTGGAGGCAGGAGACCAAAGCCAGCCTAAGCAACTTGGAGACCCTGTCGCAAAATAAAAAATAAAAATGGGTATGGGATGCCTCTCTATGGTTGAGGGCCTCTGGATTCAATCTGCAGTACCCACAAAAAGGCACAAAATTAATATTATTCAGTGGATGTAGAAGAAATTTGCAGGAAATTATTAAAATAATAATGAAACCCAGAAACAAAACAAGGCAGTGCATTAATACAGAAAAAAACCAAAAGCTTTATTAATATAATTTCAATAGCAGAGATGAAATCTGGGGCAATAATACTGTTATTTAAATATTTTAAAAACTTATATGTTGATATAAGTCACACATTATATATTTCACTCACTTAAAATGTATAATTCTATGAGTTTTAGTTTATTCCCAAAAATGAGAAACCATTACCATAATAGTCTTCAGAATAGTTCCATCCCAGAGACATGCCATACCCTTAGGCTTAGCTTCCCGTCTGCTACCCCTACACCAGTCCTAAGATTTTAATATACTTGCTACATTTATAAATGCATCTCATAGTCATTTCAGATACATAGAACCTTATAATGTCTAAATATATGTAACTGGTTTCTTTAGTTAGAATAAGGCTTCCAAGGTTCATCCACATTTATCTTAAAGAAAATCACAAGCATTGTACCGTGTACCTCTTCATCTGTCTGTGTTCTGAGCTAGCCATTCTCCAATGTATCTATATCAACTTCTGTTTAACTATGCATCAGGCAACGTGCATATAGGCTATTTCTATCTTTTGACTGCTGTGAATAATTCTGCTACAAATACGTATTCTTCTTGGGAGTGTGCAATGATTACCTGTTAAACTGCTCACAGACTACTTTACAAAGTGGTTCACCTTTTGCAGTGTCTGCCAGCAGGGCATGGGGTCTTAGCTTCTTCTTTGTGTTCACCAATGATTCATATTATATAGACATTTTTATTCTAGACATCCAAGTGTGTGAAAAATGGTATCTCATTGATTTTTTAAATCTGAATAAATTATACTTACCAAGAGGGAACACAGAAAATCTTCTTAAACTCTAAACCCTGGAATGAAATAAAACTCTACTATATTGTACCATACTGTATTACCTAGAAGAGAGAATTTTATCAAAGACTGCATGTCAGAGGAATAAATGGTAACAAAGATACTAACATCTGCCTCTACTGGTTATTGCACCAATTAGAAATACTATGTTAAAGATTTCTTTTTAGAGAGAGATAGAGAGAAAAAAACAACTTTATTTGGTTTTTCATCTGGTTTTCATTGCTCTGACACTTAGTTGTGCATGTTGTGCTAGGGTTTGAACCTGGGTCCTGGTGCATGCCACCCTGGTCCATGCTGAGCCACCACTCCAGCTCCAAGAAACTATTTTAAAATTATGGCAATTATTGCTACATGGCGAACATTGCCTACAAACGACAATTATCCAGATTCTAGTGTGTGAATCTCAAGATTAAAACATCCTAAGCTAAGTCGTTGGACCATGCTTGGTCAACTTCTTCATGGAATGCCAGTCAGACAGCAGAGCTTTGAGGAGAGCAGTTTTCCCAGGAATCCTCCTTTCCCAGAAACCTAGGCCATCCGCAGCTGCAGATCTGCAGAGGCACAAAGCAAGATCTTATCAGGTAGTAGATGCAGTCTTGCTCTGTGATTACTGAAGAGAAATTCCCTGAGAAGCTCTGGTCAGAGTCTGTACACTATTTCCTACTAATCTTCTCTTCAGTTCAATTTTAACCCATCACTTATTTACAATAATTTTGTCTGGGCTCTAAACTCTCATTTTCAGACTTTGTGTGAACCAGCTTATGACCTGGTGTTCATCCTGTATATATGTGGCACCCTCAGCCGTTGCATGCAGATTATGTCTTACTCCTTGCTCTTACTATATCCTCTTGTTGGAAACCACATCAACTCAAACTGTGGACTTGCAACAATACCATTCTTCGTGCTATGAAAGCAAATGTACATAAAACACTGAAAATAAGAAATGAATATTATCTGCATGATTTAAAAAAAAATCTCAGGAAAATTTCCTCAAAAAGAGATTCAAATAGAGGGAAATGTCTATTACTGTAATGGGAATATGAACATTTTGAATATTTCTATTTTCCCAAGTTAGCTTATAAATTTAATGAAATAGCTAATAGAATTACAATTCTATTTTTTAGAGAGAGAAGGACAGCAAGAGAGAGAAAAAAGAGAGAATAAATTTTTGATTAGTTTTTTGATGTGGCTTTCTTAGCTCCAACTCTTTGTTGTGTACATGGTGGTGGGGTTTGAACCTGCATACTCCTGCATCCCAGGCAAGCAATGTAAGTATAGGGCCACTGCTTCAGCCTCAATAATTCTAGTTTAATTCCAACTTGTCTGAGGATTCCAAAGTTCATGGAGTAGAATAAATAGGAACTAATAATTAAATAATCATACACCTAACACAAGGTAACTCTCTTGGCTGAACTATAGTTATACTTTGATGATAGAAATTTTAATAATGTAAGGGAAAAAAGATCTGACAGTCTGCTTACTATTATAACATAGATAGTCAAGTACAATCATTTATTCATAAGAATGCAGAAAAGAAAATATGTGAGTTCTTAAACACTGATAAACCCTCCTGGGGATAATTGCAATATCCAGAATATATACACATTTTATACACATTTTATATTATTTTGTTAAAATCTTGTATGGTTGCTCAAAAATAAAAAAAACAAATCCCAATGTTACATATAACTAAACAGCACCAATAAAAAATAAATCTAAACCTGAAAAAAAAACTGATAAACCGTTTAAAGATTTTCCTGAGAACAAAATAAAAATGAGAAAGTTGGTCTAGAAACATGAGTTAAATTCAGATAAGATGTAATGCTTTACAATCTAATACTATTTTTAGAGTTATAATGGGAAGGGGAAGGGAGGGATAAGGGAGGGTAATTGGGGGGGGCACTCCTGGGGATAGTTGCAATGTCCAGAATATATACACATCTTATACACATTTTATATTGTTTTGTTAAAA
>PVKS010036487.1:0-19323 GCA_004027875.1 Aplodontia rufa | reverse complement strand
GTTAAAATTCTGGGATGCTGGAAATACACTGATTTGTCCTTGGCAGAGAAAAAAAAAAAACTGAAGAGGTAAACATCTCACTAAAAACAGCAATTAGTGCAAAGGAAAATCAGACTCCTTCTCCAAGCCTTCAGTTCCCAGAATCAGTGCCACCATGGGTTGGGTCCTTGTTTGCATTAGATGGGCTTATGTCAGCACCTTGATAGAATCGGTCAGGATCAGGGCAAATCCCACAAGCTAGGTTATTAGGACAGCCCCGGGGATTAGTCTTTTGTGGAAGGCACTGTCATTTGGAAGAGAATAAAGCTCTAAACTCCAACATCTGTGATGATGAACGGTAAGTACTCTTTGGGAGGTGAGGAGACATTAACCTTGTATTGTAGCCAAATCTCATTTTACTGTATTTGTCTTCCTTAATGCTGCCCTCTCTGCCCCTGGAAACAGTGACTAGACACTATATACTGTTTGGTTCCAGGCCCTAGACTCAAGGCACTTTCATTCCATAATAATATTTTAAGATGGATTAAGACTATCATACTGTTTCAACAGGACAGGGAGGGGGATTAATTCATTAATAGCCATTATCTTAAGCAAAATCAAATGCAAAGGTATAGAAAACCACAATATTCCTGAAGTTTGTTTCCCAGCATTTTCTTCATGCATACAAAAACAGTCCTAGAATACTTACTAGTTCTGCTTCTGAGAAGAAACAGCGGTGAAGGTATGGATCCTGCCTTGGAGTTTGCAGAGATATGCACATAAAGATTAAAAAGAGCTACAATATGGCAATATTGAAAGGGGGAAAGATGGACCAAGGAGGAAACAATGAGTTCCCTGCCATCACAGGACTTGGGGGAATGAAACATGTGCACAGCAGAAATAACAGGTATGGCGAGTGGGAGGGAAGATCATCCCATCTAGGAAAAAACTAAATAAGAAGCAACGCATAGGTAAATAAAATAGGCAAAAATGGAGAGGCTGGAATAGGTCAGAATATGGTGGTTGTTTAATACCAGACTAAGAAGTTGGAACTGGACCTATCATAGTAGATTTTTGAGTTGGAGAGTGATGTCAACTCTGGATAGGGGTTGGATTGGATAACTTGCGTGATCTATGCATAGTCTATCAACAGAATACAGAAGTGATTTTGAAAGATTGACTCCAGGCAGTAATGCTCTGTAGAAAGATGACTCAGCACTCCAAGTATGGAAAGTAAAAGACAGGAAAGCATGATGGTAAAGAAGGCTTGGGAATTATTCAGTCAGTATCCATCCATGTGTGCTGGTATAACAAATAACTGGGTAATTTGTAAACAATAGAAACTTATTTCTCACAGTTCTGGAGGCTGGGAAGTCTAAGATGAAGGCATCAGCAGGTTGATATTTGGTGAGGGTCTTGCTGTATCTTTATATGGTGAAAGGAGGAAGGGTAAAAAAAAACCTAAGCAGGTGTCTTCCAACCCTTTCTTAGGGCACTAATTCTTTCATTAAGGTAGCACCTTATAACTTCACCACTTCCCAAAAGGACCCTCTCTTAATACCACCACAAGATGGATTCAACTTCATCATAAATTTTTGAGGGGACCCATTCAAATCAAAGCACCGTCCATTTTCTTATCTGTACAATAGGAATAAAAATAAAAAAGCTTATCTCACAAGTATAGATAATTAAATGAGACAATGCAGACAAAGCATTTTGCTAGTCCCAGCATGTTGTGAACATTGGAGAAATACTATCTATTCTTACGGTAGTATTAATAGTTGTTGCCTATGAAAGTGAGCAAGGGTTCAGGGTAATTTGTTGGAATGGAAAAGTTAATAGTATAAGGTGTCTGAATGAAAGTAAGGACACAGAATCATTTTATAGATATAGGAACTAAAGAGGCATCAGTGGAGGCCTGGATGAAATTAGTCTCAGTCTAGTGTCAGGTTTTGAGAAACTTCTATGCCAGCACTGAGAACACTGGATGATCATCAGGAAGCACCAATTAATTACATGGGAATACTGAAATGCTGTCTTTTGACTTTTCATCATTCAAACTCAGTGAATGGCAAAAGAACACTTTGAAAGGAAGGAAAGTAGTAAAGGAATTAAATGCAAGAGTGCAGAAGTCAAGTAGTACTAGGTTCCCTAGTTCACACTAAATCAGATTGCTGCATGTCATTTATACAAAACTTCCTTATATTCAAGAATGCATTATGGAGGGTTTCTAGAATGAAGAAAACAGAGAGAAAATGAATTTAAAAATTCCAACCTTCAGTTCTTTAATAATTTCATTTCTTTAGGGATGTTTCACAGGTAATTGTATTGTGCACAGAAGAAATGAATTTCCACTATTTTATTTTGCCACTCAATAGTCAAACTACCCCTTTGAGTTCAGCTCTGAGAAGATTGTTATCCATTTGTCCCTTTAACAAAATGGCTCTGAAGTACTTAGAAAAATCTAGAGTTAGTGTGAGTAAATTTTCTTTAGCAAGTAATGAAAAGACCACAGAGAACAAAACTAGAGCACTGCTATCAAAGAAAGTGACCAATTTGATAAATCATACAGATTAAATTATTTTTTATTTTTTAAAAATTTTATTGAGTAGTTAAGTTTCATACTCATAGATATGTAGTAATAATATATGTTCCTGATCCTAATCCAGAATCACCCCATCACCAACACCCCAGTCCCTTGACTCTTCTATATTTACCCCTATAACAGATAAAAAGATAAAATATGTAAGATTGTGCATTTTCCAGAATTAAATGTTTGCATAAGTATTATTTGGCTTTTCGGGGGAGTAAAGAGTAAGCTACATTATTGATTCCTCCCCTAGAAAAAGTTGCAATAAACAATGCTTAAATGTGTTAATGTCTGGATTAACTACATTAGAATACATAGTGAAGTAGTACAAAGCTGACATCAATACATGGAATCACTGTGACTCTGATGTACAGAGGTACATTGATACAGGTGTGTCCTCTTGGTGACATTCCGATACCATAAATGGCATTGTTGTCTCACATGATTTTCCAAAAATGGAAAATGACTCTTGGTAAAGTTCTTAGGAAAATCAGACAATAATCTTCCCTCAATATACTCAGTGGTTGTATACACTCTTAAAATATTCAAAGCACATTAAAACCATGAACATGTTCTGTGCACTTGTTTGTTTAATGGAGTTCTAAAATAGCTTGATCATCATGAATGGAATTTTCACTTACATGAGTGTCCCAGGGGATAGATAAAGTCAGGAAGGATACAAGAAAAACAGAAAAAGAAAAATCTTCTTGAAGCAATTCTACCTCTGCCAAGTGTTACAGCTTTTCTTGACCTGTGACAATTGCTCACACCCCCACAAGTCTCCAAAGCTTCCCCTTTGGAAGCAGAACCACTCCCACTGCAGACCAGTGTCATAGAAAAAGAGAGCAGAGAATGCCCTTTGACCTGGCTGGAAATAAAGGGCATCTGGTGTTGGGTGCTGCTGTTTGTTTTAAAAGTATTTACATTTGTTTTTGTGAAATTAAGGAAGACTGCTGGAATTTATTTCCACATGGTGAGTTCAAAGGACATTAAGAAAGTCTCTTAAAATACAACGTACCTAGTTAGAAATCAACTCCCTAGTACTCTTGGTTAATCAGTCTTCTTCTTTTGACACTCTACTTTTAAAAGAAAAAACAGCAAATCAAAAGGTACATTCTAATGAAGGAAATATTTAATAAGTAAATTCACTGACCTACATACCAAAAAAAAAAAGACTGTCATGATTTTAATGTACTTTGAATTTTTATTACAATAAGAATGCATGTAGAATGATAATGTCAAAAAACTCTATTCTACAGATTCTTAACCTAAAGGTCTATTGTCAGGGATTCAAAGGTGGGATTCAGGGATTTAGAAATTGTATGCAAAATTCTCTCTCTCTCTCTCTCTCTCCCTCATTTGTGAAAAGATTACTCATAGTTCTTATTATATTCTCAAAATAGATTCTGTTCCAAATATGTGTGACACAAACAATTCTCTAAAATTTTTGGCTGCTTAGAATTAGAGTTAACCCAATATGTTTCTCCTAATAAAGCAGAAAAGTGGCTCAGTAGTGTCAAGAATGATTTTTCACTACAAAGGTTAAATGAAATAAGGAATTCAGAGTGACATTCAATAAAGCAGAAGATTACCTGCAACAAACCAGCAAATGGAGGTTCTGTGATTTACCTTACAAAGGTAATGTTAAAACAAAATAAAACAACAACAATAACAAAACGCATACATACAAATATGTTTTCCAGTTCAGTTACCAGTCTGTATGGATTCCCAGAGGAAGGACCCAGCGTCAGAAAGCCTTATACCCCAATGTTCATCATCCACTCAGCTTTGATTTGTCAGTTGTCACTCAGTTGAGTCAAAGTGCATTAACTTCATACAGACACTGCCGTGGAGTGCACACGCACACATAAACAACTCTCATCACCATTTTACTTGCTATTTTTCAATGGTTTTGCCTTTCTATTAAAAAGACAATGCAAAGATGGATATGTTCTGCGTGTTTTTATGCAGCAAGAGGCTAAGCCAACATGCACATAATTAGTGCAGTTTCTAACTATTGCATCCCTTCTGTGATCAAATGCTACGAGAAGCCCTAACTTGTTAATTGTATAGTAAGAACAATCTCAGTGTGGGTGAAGTGTGGAGCCTGGATGGTGTTTGCCCACGTCTTTCCAATGAAAATCTGCTCTTGGAGACTTTATATCATGTCCTACTTGAAACGAAGCATTCAAAGGCACATTGGTCTACAGACAATTGGATCACCTACCACACTTCTATCCCTCAAAATTAGCCCTGATCTGTTGTGAGATGGACACCCTCTGTGACCGTCACTTATCTGGTTAGGCAGTGTTTCAGTGAACATTTGTCCTCTGTCCCTGGCGATGGTGCAGTGGGCCAATTTCTTCCCTCATGGTACTCCTCAAATCCATAGGCTTGCAGGGAGAATGAGCTGCAATTTAGCATTACAATTAGAAGAGCAAATCTGCTTCCTAGAGATTCCAAATTGCTAGCTATTACTAGTCAGTTCTAGCATTTGAGTAAAGAAAGGTGATTTCAGTGAGCAAATAAAACTTAAAAGGATCTGCTCTTGTTTGGATCCTAAATCCCTGAGGGCCCCTGTGTTGAAGGCTTGATCCTCAGCCTGTGGTGCTTTGGGGAGGTGACAGAACCTTTGGAAGGAGGGGCCTCATGGAAGGGTGTGACCTTGAAGGGGATTTTTCAAACCCTGCCTCTCCTCCCTCTCTTTTTGCTTCCCAGCCTCCATGAGGTGAGCAGCTTTTCTATCATATGCTATCGCTACGATACACTGTCCTAACTACAGGCCCGAAGGCAACTGTGGCAAGCGACCACCTGCTAAAAGCTCTGAAACTGGAAGCCACAATAAGTCTTTCCTCCGTGTAAGTTGATTATCTCAGGTATTTTGTCACAACGACAGCTGACTTGTAACATAGTGTTCCATAGGGAAATCTACTTAGGGACAAAAAGGAAATCATTGGTGTGCAAGGAGACTTCACAGACTTTTAGGAGTTTACTGAACTCTAACAATTCTAAAAAAAACACTAGTATTATTCCAAAATTACTAATGCTGAATCTAAGTCTTATAGATGTGATACCACTAGTAAATGATCACACTGATTAATTTTATTGAGGTTTCTTAACTGATTTCAAAACTGATGTTCTCTCATTTTACTCAGTTATGTTTTTAAAGAAATGAAAGATAAATTTGAAAGTTCTCTAAGGTAAAGGTGGAAACCCAAGACACATTTCTTTAAAAATGTTTTCTTAATATGAAGGCATACATCCTATCCTCTAAGCTGCTCAGCAACTAGAACAAGCATAAATGGACACTGAAATGGAATAAGCAACAGGAAACAGGACTCCTTAGATGAGTTAACTTTGTTTGCTGTTTCATTGTTTTTAAAGAGAGAGAGGGACAGTAAGAGAGCAAAAGAGAGAATCGATTTCACTTAATTTTTCATGTGGCTTTCGTTGCTCTGAGACTTCATTGTGTATGTGGTGCTGGGGTTTGAACCCGTGTCCTTGTGCACGCTGAGGACTACTGACTACCACTCCAGCACCACGAGTTGGCTTCTTACAACAACTCTATGATTGAATAGTATTTAAAGTTGAGAAAACTGAGGCTCAGAGAGATTCAGTAAATTGTCCAAGGTCACATTACTAAAGAATGGCAAGTATATCATTCTAACAATTGTCACTCCATCCTGTTAACTGATCATACTATTCAGTGTAGGTGAACCACTATACGAAATGGATCAAACACAACAAAAGTTGGTACTTTGCTAACATTACAGTGCTTGGAAGGGAAAACAGATTGTGGGACTAGTTCTCGTCCACATAATCATTAAGGACTCAGGCTGAACAAAGGTTGGGTATCTTGGATATACGGCCTTCTAGTTGTCCTGGGTGTCATTTCCAACTCAGCTAGTGAGACAGGAAGGGCCATGGAGGAAGAGCATGGGAGGGTTCTACAAGCCAGGCCTGGAGATGGTGCACATCGGATCTCCTCGTGTTCCATTGGCTACACCTCTTATGGTCACACCCACCAGAGGCTGAGAAACAGAATTTAGACATGTGCACAAAAAGAAAGGAGAACATAATTTGGGTGAAGAAACTAGTCTCTTCCACGCTGACTTAGAATATGTGTCATTTTTGAAATTAGAAAGGAATAGGCTCAGGAATAGTGAAAACTACTAGGAATTTGGTTTGAGAAAGCATCGCAATTGTGTGTATTACTTAAGAACCCAGACTGTGGGGCTGGAGCAGTGGCTCAGTGATTACAGTGCTTCCCTGGCATATGCAGGGTTGAGGGTTTGAATCCCAAAACCATGTACACATCAAAGTGTCGGAGCAAGGAAAGCCACATGAAAAACTAAATAAAATGGATTCTCTCTTTTTCTCTCTCTCACTGTTCCTCTCTCTTAAAAGAAGAAGAAGAAGAAAAAAAAAAACCAGACTGTAGAATTAGATGGCTTGCTATCTAAGGCAAAGCCACTAATTACTATGTGATGTTAGTCTTACCCTCTCTGTATGTTAGTTTCCTCATTGTTAAGTTGGAGACAGAAGTACCTATTTCATGTGCTTGATTGTAGGATTTAATGAGATAAAAGCACAGCAGAGAAAGTTAACTGTGTCATAATGCTCATTCTTTCTCCTCTAGGTAATAGAACCTCCTAAGTTTGGGGTGGATAGTGCTTTCTAGAAACAGAATGTTTCCCAGACTTCTTGTACACTGGGGGTGGTCATGTCAGTAAGCTTACTGGCCATGTCAGTAAGCAATGGGATATGAACATAAAACCTACCAGACCCTTCACCAGAAGCTTTGCCCTCTGTTTTGTTTTCTCTTTGGTCAGGGATGTCTCTTTTCTGAAGGAAGGGATTTAGGTGTGATGTGATGAGCCAGTTTCAGTCCTACATAGAAGGGGACACTTTGAAGGATAGTGAAGTAATGCAGTAGAAAGTAGCTGAGCCCTCGGTGACCTGGTCATAGATTGCTGCCCTGACTTGCTTCACTGGCTGACACTGCACTGACATTTTAGAGTTCCTTGTGTGAGAGAAATAATATCTCTTGTTTAAAGCAGTAATTTCAGTCCTTGTTAAAGTACCCAAATAAATACCCAGCTATCTCCACATCAAAGTACCTGTCACAGTTCCTGGCACATAGTAAGTAAGGGTCCATTTCCCAATTATATTCCAAGAAAAGCTAATTTAAAAGGGTAAAAAGTAATAATTTTCTGAATAAAAGCAGAGATTTGGGTGGTTGGAGTATAATAACTTTGGAAAACTACCACTGAGTGAAAAGTAAAGGAGCTGCTCTTCTCCAGCAATTCTTTTTTTTTATTAATTTTTAAGAATTTATTTAGTTACCTTAATTCCAGCCAATTTATGTTCTTTTTTTAAATTTATTTTTATTAGTACATTATAGTTTTACATAATGTTGGAATTAGTTGTCACATATTTCTGAATGCACACAATTCAGCAGTAAAATTTGTTCAATATTCCCCCTCCCCCACAAGGCAAGGGCCTTTCTTCTGGGTCCTATATTGTTCCTAAAAAACTCAAATACAGTGACATAGGTTTTATACCTAGGAAGAACATTTTTATATAGATGGCTATAGTATATACAGTGACATTTATAACTGCTCTTCTCGAGCAATTCTTAATGCTAAACTACTAATGCTAATTCTTATTCCCAAGGAGAGGAAAAGAGTATGCAGGGTTTTCTAGACTTATTAGATCATGACAACTTTTCCAAGATACATATTGGTGAAGATGGTATTCTTTGGATATACTTTGGGTCAAATAATCAAACAGAACATGAATTTCACAAATTCTCAGAAACCAGGCTCAGATTATTCCAAATAAACACCCTAGATTTATGTGTGTGGCACTTGAATACATAAAAGAATACTAATTCATACGCATTATAATTAAAAACTGCCTTTATATTCCTTATTCCACCCTCAAAACAAGTACAGGGAGTCACCAGCTGTAAAAAACTTCTGAATTAACCATGAATTTCAAAGTCAAGTAACATATTTTCTAGGGAATCACAGAGATAGAAAGTCAGAAATGGAGAAAGAAAAAGTAAGCCAGTGGGGTGGGTTCTATTCTGACTCTGATGGAAAACATTTCTGACACCTTCATATATTTTCTATCCAAATGATTCTAAATGAATGAATTAGTACATGTGTGAAAAAGATGCCTAGAAAGTAAACCCAACAGCAATAAATGAAAGAAGCAAGCAGCTGACAGTGGCTGACATGTCACGCTGAACACAACCTATGTTATGACTGAGAGCTACCTACCAGAATAGCCACAGCAAGCCTGAGAAAGCAGAGCAAAGCTGGAGAGACCGTAATACTTGATTTTGGATTATACTAATATCAGAGCCATAGTAACAGAAACAGCATGTTTCTATCATGAAACATTCATGAGGATCAATGGAATGGAAGGCACAGAGATGAACCCACTCAGTCACAGCCACTGCTTCTTGACAGACAAGGTGCCAAAACCACACCTTGGAGAAAAGACAGCCTCTTTAACCAATGCTGCTGCAAAACCGGTTATCCATATAAGAACGAAATGCTATCTCTTTCTTTCGGTACAAAAGTCAACTCAAAACGAACCAAAGACCTAAGTATAAGACCAGAAACTTTATAACTGTTAGAAGAAAAAATAAGGGAAGCACTTTAACATATAGGAGCAAAGAACAATGCAACTGCTTCATTTGAAAGAAAACGGATGGAACTGAAGTTCATAATGTTGGGTGAAATAAGTCGAACTCAGAAAAACATTGGATGTTTTCTGTCATTTGTGGAAGCTAGAGGGGAGAAAAGAAAACGGGAAAAAAGGATGCCATGGAAGTAGAAGAAAGATCATTAAGGTAGAGAAAGCAGATCGGGGAGGGTGGGGGAGTGAAATTGGTCAAATCATGTTTTTATGGATGTATGAATATGGCACAAGGAAATCTACCATTCACTCCATATAATTAACGTGTACCTATAAAAATAAGAGTAAATAATTTTACAAAAAGAACACCTGTGTGAGAGAATCAGCATTACTATAGCTCTCCCTTAGAAACATTCTTTTGGTTGACTTTACAGCTTATTAAGTCCACAGTGTTTAGCCAGGATTCCATCTTCAGGAAGCACTCAAAACTGGAGAACAAATCACAAAACATAGTGCCATGAATTTTGATAAAACAGTGGCTATGGAGGTGGCTCAGCAGTATACTACTTACCTGGCATACACAGGACCTGGGTTTGATCCCCAGCACCATAATACACAACCAAGAGGAGGAAAAATAAAACCAAATAAAAAAGTAAAATTAACTCTCTTTCTCTTCCTCTCTTTTTCTCTCCTTGGAAAAACAAAAAACAAACCCCCAAACACTCAGCTAGAACAACAGTATGCTTTAAACTCTTTCTCTACTATCATTTTAATACAAATTTGAGAAAAAAAAATAGGAAACTCAAGTAAGATCCTCACAGAACAGTTTATTTTTTTATGAGCCAGCTGTTTGAAGGAAAACACAAAAGATTTTCTGCGTCAGGCACTTATGAAGAACACACTAACAGTGGAAGAAAGGTGAATCAATTAACCCACTTACTCATGCTTAATGTAGCTCTGTACGGTCCAAGCACCTGGCTTGGAGTAAACATTTACTTTTGTGCTGCATGATTTTTAATCAGCTCATCAGGTGGTAAAGAGCTTCCTCCAGGAGGGTGGTTCTCTCTGACCTTCCACTTGTTTTAATTGGTAACATTACTCAGCACCGGGTTTCCTCTACCTCCCCCTTCCTGATGTATCTCCTCAGTGGTCCACTGTGACACAAAGGTCCCCTCAGACCTGTCACACCCTTTCACTCAGCACTGCTTTAATAGTAAGTGTGACAAACTCAAGAGATTTAGAAAGCATCTTGGGGTTATTCCCTAGGTGCCAAAGAACAAAAGGCAGTTTGAGTTCAGACAGTAGGAAAAGAAATTAGGATATAGATATTCAACCCCAGAAAAGGAGACCTCCTATCCTTTTCAGCAAGGTAGTGGATAAGGAGAAAAATATCCATACTTGGATTGTTTAGAAAAGTTTTAACTGATCTGTTTGAAATATTCTAGGGCAACAAACTTAATTTGATCGGGGCTGGAGCGGTGGCTCGGTGGTTACGGCACTTGCTCATCATGTGCGAGTATGCAAGTTCAAACCCCAGCAGCACCACGTACAAAATAAATTCTCGAGCAATGAAAGCCACATTGAAAAAAAAAAAAAACCACTTTATTGGATGGATTAATATAACCATTCTGAGCACTAAAGGTCAGAGACATATGCCACTACAAGGGTTCACCTTAAGCAATTCCTTTATTTCATAGATGAGAAAAGCATGCTACAGAGGGGTGGATTCCTCCATCCATCAGTTGAGTTGGTTAATGATAAATTAAAATCAGATCTTCTAGCTCCCGTGCCACAGCAGTGAAGAGAATTGGCTTTGCAACCTGCGGCATTGTTTGATATTCATCTCTGCTACAAATTGGTTGTGCAAATTTGAGTTGATTACTTCCATCTTTATTTGTCTGCTAAGTTGGGAAATGAGGAAAATAATAGAACCTGCCCCAAGGTGTTGTCCTGAAGATTAAATAAAAATTTTTATATAAAGTACTCCATACAGTATTGGGCACAAGGTAAGTCCTATGTAAGTGTTAGTAGTTTCTACTTTTTCTTTTTTCCCCTGAGTTTTGCAGACACTATGTCCTGCAGTAGTAAAAATAAATATTTAGTTTTATGGATACTCAAGACTAGCAGCAATATGAGTGAGCGGACCAGACTATCAAATCAGCATTACAAAGCTGAGAAGGGTGGCTTTACTCTCAGGAGGATGTCTAGGTAGTCTAGGAAAAGTCCACCAAGCAGGAAATCCATATTACCTATGGCTCTTTGCTGTTCCTCAATGTGTTAGTTTTTTGACAGCATCGTGAGAAAAACAAAAAAAGAAAGAGGAAGATTTCTTCTGGCTCACAATTTTAGGGATTTCAGTCCATGCTTGTCTGGCTGCATTGATTCTGGGCCTGAGATGAGGCAGAACATCATGGCAGGGAGGATGTTGCAGAGGTAAATTGCTCAATCTTATGGTGGCCAGGAAGCACATAGACAAAGGGGATGGGGCTAGGGACAAGATATAGTCCCCAAAGGTATGCCTGCAAGGACCCACTAGTCTTTCCAGTACGTTCTCCCTCCTAGAGCTTCCATCCATCACCTCCCAATAAGTGCCATCAAATTATGAATTCCTTTATGAATCAATCCAATGATATGGTTACAGCACTCATGAGCCAATTATTTCCTGAAAGCCTCTCCTCTGAACGTTATTACACTGGGGACTAAGCCTTCAACAAATGAGATTTGGGGGACATTTGAGATTCCAAACGTTTTATGGTTTGGATCAAAAAGTATCTGCCAAAGAGTTCAGGTGTTAGCAATGTATCAATATTCAGAGGCAAAACGACTGGATTGAGAGCTATAATCTCATCCATGGATTAATACCTATGATCAACTAATAACTGAGATTACCAGGTGATAAATAGGCAGGCGGGGAATGGCGCGAGGAAGCAGGTCACTGGGAACTTTCCCTGGGGACTCTCTTTTGTCCCTTCTTCTTCCCTTTCTCTCTTTGTTTCCTGGTTGCCATCAGCTAAGAAGCTGTCCTCCACCACAGGCTTCTGCCACGATATTATGCTTTGTCTCACACCCAGAGGATCAGAATCTGCCATCTATGACAAAAACCCCTGAAACTGTAAGCCCAAAATAAACTTTCCTCCTCTAAGTCCCTCTTCTCAGCTAATTTGGTCACAGTACTGAAAATCTAAGACAAAATATAACACCCAGAACCATGGTTCTCTGAAGTTGGATAGATTGAATTTGGGACGCCTTGTCTGATGAAGTAGACAAGACACCGGCAAGACGCAGAAACGCTTTCACTAGACCTAACAACATCATTCACAACTGGACTGGCTATGGCACCATAAAGTAACCAGCAATTTTTCGGTTCTTCCATTTGTTCACCAGGTCCTAGAGGGTTAATAAGATTTGCCAATTAACAAATCTCATGGCTGTCTTGCAGCCGTTATCTCAAAAGAGTCTTGTGATACTTTTGAAAAAGTAGAATGACAGAAGTTGCGTTCTTGCTAACATGCTCATTGGGAAGCTGCTTTATCCTATCACTTCCTGCGGATCTCTGCTGTTCTGGGGAAGACCTGCCCATTTTAAAACATTCAGCTGCAGGAGAAAGGTGTTGCAGGGACAGATTTGTGATGACTCATAGGAAAATAAAATGTTATTTTAAAACTGATTCTGTTCTTTGGACCTGGCTGGATTTTATTTCAGCCAAGGCTGGTGACTCAGGCTGGGCCTGTCTAGGTATAATCAAACAAATGTAAGTCAATGCTTTGGCCATTTCAGTATATCCTGGCCTAACTACATGGAATGATCCTAATGAGCTAAAGTGAGTTGAAATGGTAAACTCTTTGGGCTGTTTGACTGGACTGTGTTTATATGATATGGTCTTGGATAGCAACAACAAGTTGCTACAATTTATTGAGTGCTTTTTATGTGCCAGAAACCTTAGACCATGGGCTTTCATTTTTTTCCCAGCTGCAAGAAAGTAATACATTTGTATGTCATGAACTGTACACACTACACATATGCGTAAGTTTTATAAAACCACACTTAATACCCTTAATACATATAATGCACCACAATATTTTCTATTCTACTCGATGTTATTTTGAGTTCTAAAATTGTGGTTTTTGACTCATTACATCAATTTAATCACTCACAAATATTCAGAAAACTACTAACTTCTCAAATGCATTCTTTCTAATAACCATTCAGGACAGATTTTTATATCAGATTCCATGCAGCATAAGGAATATGTAATCGGTAGTATTTAAAAAGGGCTTAGGATAGCTGAAATGCCAAGTAAGGAACAGTGAGGAAGTCAGAAAGCACCTATCACTGGGAAAACTGGAGAAATCAACAAAAATGTTAGTCGTTTCAGAACATAGAAGCCCAGCTACATTAAGGGGAATGTCCAGCAGGAAAAGTGAGAATTCAGAAGGTGGGTTTTTCAGGGAAGCTGGGACCTGGAGAGGAGGGCAGTCACAATTGGAGATACTTCTCCATGAAATGGAGAGGGAGGGATATGGGGAAAGAAGTAAGTAAATTTGTTTTTTTCCCTCTCTCCCACCTTCCAGTCTCCTAACCTTTGCCTCCTGTTGGTTAAATATATCTTCAGGACAGTAGTTTTCTGGAATCAGCTTCCTGAGATACAGAGATAAACAGGGAGAGCCTCTTGAACATCTAGGGATGGTTTCCTGGGGGAGTGACCTGGCTGATCACATAGGATCCACACTCTGAAGAGCCCCCATGTTTTATTTAGTTGTTCACTATCACAGTCCTGAAGTTCTTGCTTTTGTTTTTTAAGAGAGAAGGAGGAAGAGAGGGAGAGGGAGAGGGAGAGGGGGAGAGGGAGGGAGGGAGGGAGAGAGAGAGAGAGAGTGTGTGTCAATTTTTATAGAGTTAAGGTTCTCATAACAAAATCATTTCACCTCAGCCTTCCTGGAATGTCTCACACTAGCTTTTGGAGGACATCTTCCATGCAAAACATAACTAACTCAGGCCATAAGTAAACATTAACTTAGTCTTGGTATGGGGGTTGTTAAGAGCAGCTGAAAGGATGAAAATAGGATTTGTCTTGCTCCTCCTGCTGAAAAAGCAGATAATTTCACTAGAGAATGCAACACCTATTTTTCTCTTCAAAATTTGCTTTGCAAGATGGATGGAGAGGAGAAATTAAAGAGTGTGTAGACTTGACTTCAATAGTTAATTTCCTTCTCAACTCTGAAATGAATGGAAGCAGCTGGTGCTGATGACTGGTCCTCCACATCCAACTCCCTCACTCCTCCCTTGGCCCAGAGTGTAGACCTGAGATTTTCCCATAATAAAATCTTCATAGCTTCACTTTCTGGTATAATTCTTATTTTACTAAAGATTAAATTGGGAGTGAAGTCAAACAATTTGGCAGGAATTATCTCAGAGGGAATATTACTTAATTCAAAGGGATATTAATGAAATTACAATAAATTCCATATCCAAATATCCCAGGGATGCTTTGCTGTTACATACAGGACCTCACAAAGTCTTTACCTTATATATTGCTTATTACACTGGAGCCAGCAATTTAATGTGGCAGTATTAAACTTGACAACCTCACGTCAATTGCTCAATTTCATGTCACAAAATAAAATGTTACTAGATAATCATCATCATCAGTACCTGCTTTT
This sequence comes from Aplodontia rufa, assembly GCA_004027875.1. NCBI lineage: Eukaryota > Metazoa > Chordata > Mammalia > Rodentia > Aplodontiidae > Aplodontia > Aplodontia rufa. The sequence goes on along the minus strand of PVKS010036487.1, from coordinate 4,443 downwards.
CCAATTTCATTTCTTCCGGATTCCTTGTGATCTGAGCACACATTTTAAGTATCAAAGGCTCAAATGTAGAATAATAAAGGTCAAATTGACCTCTGCAATCAATTCTATACCAATTCTGGACAAACATGTGGAGAGATGCCTGAAGGTAAGGGCGATTTTGACAAATCTCTTCCCTCCATTTGCTGTACTTTTCCTGGGATAACATAAATTTTCTGATTCCCCATGTGCATCTTCATAAGGGTCTACACTGTGTAGTCACTGAAGAAGTATTGATTGTTCACCATCCACCAGGCAGGTGAAGTATTGAAGACACAAAGATTAATAAGACTTAATCTCTACCTTAAAGGGCATGGGCTCATGACAAATGTTAAACCATTGTCACACAGTGTGATTGTAATTCATATTTCCAGGCATGGCATGGAACAAAGAAGGAATAATAGCAAGCCAGACAGGAAGGCACAGTGAAAATGTTGCAGAGAAGAGGTGCTTCTGGAGTACTGGTAAGAGGGCATCCATGAAATTCTCATCACTTGCAGCAATAAGACGGTTCAACAAAAACAGACATAACTTTTGTAAGAATGTAGAACCTAAATGTGTTTGTCGAATTGTCTGCTCCTGTTGTTGGGAGGATCATGGTACACGAGTCAGACCTGCTCGGTCACTCAGATAACTTGTTTTACTGTGAAGTTCCTTTTTTTTTTTTTCATTTCAGTTTCTAATTATAAGAATCACCTAGAGGTAAGAATCAGAATCCCCAGATAGTCATGTTTCTGGGTAATTTGCATCATCTGCCAAGTTTGGGAAATATTTCATAATTCTACTTCATCCACGTGTCTAGGAAACAGATCTCATGCTTTTGGGTAGTGGATGTAGGAACCGTGGAGAACAGTAAAAGCTACTGAAAGCATAGTGATTTGGGATGAGAGTGTCTTTGGTTCAGTTCCCAGATGAGGCCAGTTCAAAAGGATCTGTCAGGTACATCGTTCTATTTCTCTCAGTTACATAAACTGAGGAGACCCTATTTGATCACATTGTAATATCACTTCAGACAGAAGGGATTTTTCAAAGGGGAGCATGCCCTTGCTCAGGGTCACTGTTAGTAAAAGAGAAGAGAGATTCTCACCTTTTATTCACTAGCACACAAAAGAGCAAAGATCACTCTTAGAAAGTATTTCCTTTAAGAGATAAATCAGAGGAAAATACAGGTGATTGCAACTGCTCACTGTGTTCTTTTCTTCCTTCTCTCACATCTTTCCAATTATCCCCTTTATAAAATAATGCTGCTTCTCGACTCCTCTTCCATTCTCCCACCTATCCTTTGCTTTGACCTTCTCCTGGTCCTTCTTTTTCTGACTTTTTCTAGCTTCTCCTTTGAGATTCATGGGCCATTGAAATTACTAAGTAATTCTCCATTTATGTAGAGACATTCATTTCCCTGTCTGTCCCCCCTCTTTCTCCTCTCACTTTCAAGATCCTGAGAATCTTAAGATATTTTTTCCCACTTAGACAAACACGTTCTTCAGAATTTCTAGCCAGCTTCTGGGATAAAAATCTAAAGATAAAATAGCTACTGCTTATTCAGTACCTACTATGCTCTAAATAACACTGAGGAGTTTGCAAATATTAGTTCCTTTCATTCTTATAATAGCTCTCTGACATAATGTAGTTAGTTTCATTGTACAGAGGAAGCCTACACTAGTCTCAGGGAGGGCGAATAATTTACCTAAAAAACTCTATTAACCAGAAAGTACAAAAAGAGGTTTGGCCATATGCACATTGAAAGGAGTTCAAAGCTTTTTAACAATTCAGTAGTAGGGACTATTCACGCTGACTATTCTTTGTGACAATGATTTGAGGATTCTATGGAATATATTGGTCTTAGTTACTCCTTTTTTATTAGATAAATATGGAGTTACAAATAAGGGGGATTCATTGTCAAGCAATCAAGAACAAATGTATATTTACATAGTTATCCAAGGCTGATGCCATGTCATGGATGCCCCCCTTGGATTCCCCGTGATTCTGTTTCCCCCAGAAGAACCCCTATGTTAAATGGATTTCTCATGGAGGGCAGAGATCTCTTTCTGAGATGATTCCCCCATATTCCCTCCCTCCAGTCTCCTAGGTCTCAGTTACTCTTGAATATGGAACTTGCATTTTCCACTTGAGCTTCTTGGTGTCAGTGTGAAAGCTTTAGGGACCATATGCAGGTATTAACTATGTCCTCCTGGATGTAATGGCTCACTTGTATTTGACTGAATGGTTATTCTAACTGTGTACCATCAGGGGATGGAAGGTAGCTTTGGGCCTGAATTTTCTCATTCCAAGTTTTGAACTAGAGGGTGTCAAAAGTTCATTATAATTCTCATAATATATATTTAATAAGTTTTTTCTGGACTCTGAAATCAACTTGTTTCAGCAGCACACTGTGTGTGCCTACAGCTGGTTATGATCCAGTACCAGTCTGCACTAATGGAGAACCTGAGAGCAAGGTGGAGAAGGAGTGATGTAAGTGTGTGGGGGTAAATGATGCTTGGGGTTCCACCACACTGCTCTTTTCATTAAGCCCCACTCTTCCTAGTGCAATGAGAAATCATAAGCCTTGCTATTATCAGAGCAATTGGCAGACACTTAAGCATAATTCTCACTCTGATTCTTAAAGGATGTTTTAATTACATCAAAGATGCTGCAGCACAAAGTAAGCTGTGTTTAATAAACACATTTAATAAATGTTCCATGACAGTGTGCTTTTTAAATAGACTTTCGTCTTGATTTGGATCTTAAATATCCTCAAAAGGCTCATGTGCTAAAGGCTTGGTCATCATCCAGTGTCACTACCAAGAGGTGGTAGAATTTTTAGGAGGTGGCGTCTGCAGGAGAAAGCAAGGCCATTGAGGGCATGCCCTTGAAGGGAATATCAGGATTCCTTCCTTTTCCTTTTTTTTTTTTTTTTTTTTTTTTTTGCTTTCTGCAGCCCTGAGGTGATAGGCTTTCTCCACCAAATGCTTCCACTGTGATATTCTGCCTTGCCACAAGCCCAAAGGCAAGGAGGCCAAGCAACCACATACTGAGACTTCTGAAACTGTGAGCCAAGCAAGTCTTTCCCCTTTTAGGTTGATTTTTTTTTCTTGTACTTTGTCTCAGTGGCAGAAAGCTCTCTAACACAACCTTACTGTTTTGTGCCAGCTGAATTATTTTTTACTGTTGCTTGAAAATCATCACTAACTTGGTGCCTTAAAACAATGTGAGTCTACTATCTTACAGCTCTGTAGGCCTGGAACTGGTCTTACGGGGCTCAAACCAAGATGTCACTGGTGATGCCTTCTGAGGCTCCTGTCTAATTATTTGCATTTTTAAACTTCTAGAGTTGACTACACTCCTTGGCTAGTGAAATTCTTTTCTCCGACATCAGGTGAGTCCTTGAGTCTTCTTTTTTGTTTCCTTTCACTTTTAAGGAAATTTGTGATTATAAGATCCTATCTGGATAATCTGGGATTATATCTCTATTTTAAGGTCAACTTTTTAGATATGGCTGTGGTTTGAATGTGTCCCTTCCAAAATTCAGGTATTATCAATGTGATAGGATAAGAGATGATTAGGTCATGGAGTAGCTCCTTGTGAATGGAATTAAGGCCTTTAAAAAAGATTTCCTGTAGCATTGGGTTGCTTGCTCTTCTGCCAGGTGGGGACACAGTGTTCCTTTCCTCTGGAAGATGCAGTCCTGACCAGACAACTGAATCTCTTTGTGCCTTGGTCTTGGACTTCCCAACCTCTAGAACTATGAGAAAATAAATTTATATTCTTTATAAATCACCCAATCTCAGGTATCTTGAATAGTCAGCAATCAGACATTAACATTAATTGTTGATAGATCAACAATTCAATTCCCATTTGTCATGTCATATATTTACAGATTTCAGGGACTGGGCATGGATATGTTTAGGAGGTCATTGGTTTGCATACCACACTGCCCATTTTTTTCTAGGCTTAAAATTTTGATGTGAATCTATGTTCCCATATCTTTCTCTCCATATATATTCATAATACTTTATGAGTCTGTAGTGGGAGAGCTTATTCGATATGTCAGTCTCTATCAAGAATCTTTTATAAGCTTGCAGTGAAAGTAAATACTACCATAGGGATGAAGAGTCATTCCTTTCATAGCTAATTAAGCTGACTTCATCAACAAGTTAAACAAAAATTAAGGACCTGTACATATTTCAAGAGTCTTCAGGTTGTGTTTATAGGAAAATGATACTGATATTTTTAACACGGTAGTTGTTTAAGACCAGCCTGGGACCACCTCTGAAATTCACAAGCTTTACTCTTTTACTACAACATCAATCTCCTAAATTAATCAACCTAGGAAATGTGCTCTATTAAAACCCACATATTTTATCAGTTACCTGCAAGAATTTCAGCATGCTACCTTGTGAATATTTT
>PVKS010036486.1:0-19328 GCA_004027875.1 Aplodontia rufa | reverse complement strand
ATAGATCTCAAATTCCAATCTCCTGTATGTGGTGGAGTACCACAGGTTTTGTGCTTACAAATATGTGTACTTCTGTGATGGAATTGATGAAGTGTTCTAAATTAGTTTCTAGCAGTTAGGGTTTTGTCTCAACTGAACACGGGAACTCTGTGGGTGGGAGTTTGAGAATCGATTCATGCTCCCTATTAGTGGGGGGATGCCACTTGCTGCAGGATGTCTGTATTTCTAGGGTCTCTGGTAAAATCTACTTTTGGGGCATGGGACAAAACCTACACAGGTTTCAGCTTCAATACCAAGGGAATACCCAGTATCTGCCTTGGAGTGTAGTGTGTCCACTACAGCACCAGCTTTCTCACTTGCAATCCAGATACTGAATGATCCAGATAGTTTTATTTTGTTTTGTATGTGGGTTTTTTTTTTTAATTTTATTTATTTATTTATTTTTTGCCTCTTTAGTATCTGGTTCAGACATCTTCTGGGAGTTTTTTTTAAGTTGGCTGCAGGTGCTTCTCATTTCTTGACACAGCTAGTGGTTGCACCAGGTGTTCTTCTGCCTGTCCTCTGCTGGGCATACAGGTGGCAGTGGCCCCTGAGGGTTTTTGTTGTTGTTGTTGTTTTTCCCTCACTGGGCACATGGACTGGTGCAGCAATGGCAGCAGCTGGGACCACAGGGCTGGCTTTTCCCACCATTTGCATTAGTGTAGTGAAGGGAGGACTAGGTGCTATAGATTTTCCCATTATGTGACTACAAGGAACTGTAGGGGCAAGGCGGTGGGGGTTCCTCACTGGCAAAGCCTGGCTACAGTCATGGTTGCCTCTCACCAGGAGTGCTCCAAGCACTGCTTCTTTTTTCCCTGCCTAGGCACATTTTCTGTGCCTGGAGCATTTCCTAGTTTTGGGGGAACTAATTGTGAATTTGCTACTTCCTCTACTGATTCTGTGTCCGTTAAAATCAGCCTTCCTCTCAACATACAGGTTTTCCCACGCCAGTCTTTGTTTTTTTATCTGGCAGCCCTGCCATTTCCTTTGTCTGCACTGCCCTCCCCTTTGCTGGTCTCCACACTGATGCTTCTCTAACCTCTTCCTTACATCCAAGTTTCCAACTTTATGTGTGTTCATAATTTTATTGTTTTAAAGAATTCAGCAATAAGTTTCAGAGAGTTCCCTTTTGCTATGCACCTGGCCAGGAAGTTGGCTCCTTGCTTTGTGATTCCATTGATGAGGGACAGCTGGGAGGAGCTGCTTTCCTCTGATCCACCATCCTTCTTCTCTGCAGAGGTCTTTTGTCTGCACTCTCCACTCTGCTCTGCTGGAGGCGGGAGCTGGGATGTCTCTCAGGTACTCTTTCTTGTGCTCAAATTACCAACTTTGTTTGGCTCTATCATATTTTATTTTATTTTTACAGCACATTATTATGTTTCAGTGAGGTTCCTTTGTTACCTCACTGAGGAGCAGTCTTCCTGCTTTATAAATCTGGTGCTAAGGAACTGCTGGTCCTTGCTTCCTTTCTTGGCTCTGCCATCATGCCCTTTTACACTTCAATTAGGATAGATTAAGTTTGCCTCTTTTGAAATTTATATGAATGAACTATAGAATATCCATTCTCTTGTAGCAGTCTTTCTCCCCTTCAACACAATGTTTAGGGAATTCAACCACACTTCTGCAGGTAGTTGTACTTGAAATATATGTAATATCCATTTTATAAATATACTTACATGCGTCTTTTTTCTGATTGATTGACATTTGAGTAGTTTATGTATATTTATCTTTAATGGTGTCTGAATTAACTTTTTATAATTAGGTAGTTAAAACACAAATTATGTGAGATAAAAAATGGTATGTCAAACCATAATATGGGGGGAAGAACTAATATGTGTCAAAGAAAAATCACACCAGGCAGAATTAAATAGGGAAGGATAGCTTCAATCAGGATTATTGCAATAACCAAGGGAGATGGAAATCAACTCCCCTGCAGCAAAAGGTAGTGGCATTTTAAGTCCTAGAATGAGCTAGAGAGGACATTGAAGGGAGTCTGGTTTATGTGGTGAAGCCATCATATAATGGCTAATGGCTTTTATTGAAGTGAGGCTATTTTCCCATGGAGTCTGAAGGATAGAGACTTTATCTACCTATTTTTCTTACTGGTTACATTACAAAGTTAAAGCTATGAGCTTCTTAGCAAAGACCCTGACTATGAAGCTGGCAAAAGATTGAAGAAGATATTCGTCTCCAAAGGATGGAGACAGACTTACAATTGCAAATTTTCTAAATCAAGTAAGCTCTCTAGGAATAAAGAAGGCAGGGAACTAAAGTCTGGAAGAAATCTGTCCAACATTTAGTCAAGCTGAAGGGAACATTAAGGTCACCTTGGTCATATGAAACATTGAAATATAGCCTGATAACTATATTTCTATTTGATTTTTTTTCATTTCCTTCATTATATTCTCCTGTTCTATTCTATTCTTGAAATCTTCCTATTTATAGGTGTTAGCAAATAATTAAAGCACTGTATAGGCCTAACAAAAATACCTACCAATAAGATTCAACCCACAAGCTGCCAATTTACAAGATTTGAAAAATAAGCATCTGCCACTTTGTGATATCTTTTGTATAGCACAGTATTATGATGACATTTAAAACATGCATTTTATTATGTATTTTTATGTGCATAAATAAAACAATATTAATTATTTTATTGAGCATTGCTTATCAGGCAATGTGTTGAAACTTCAATTCCATAATATTTAATTTAACCTTTACTTTCAGAAATGGTTATCAACAATTTTCAGCCACCAAATAGTCTTTAAAATAGGTAAAGAAGCATGCCCAAGGTTGAACAATTTGCAAGTGGAAGAGGCAAGTTTAAGGGTGTGCCTAATATTGCACCTGGGTGCTAGGCTACTAATACTATGTCCAATGACCCCTCTCTACTATGAATTGGAGTGTACAAAATGCATACCCAAATAATTTTCTTTATAAGTTTGGAATATGAACTTATTGATGACAGGCACTATGCTGTATATATTTTTTCCTAAACAACTTAAAATTTCCTTGCACATAAAAGATTTTAGCAGATGTTGATTCAATAATTGATATTGGATTATGGATCCTTCACTACTGTAGGAAAGAGTACATAGAGCTAAGAATATTATTGGCTCTCTATGATTAAAATTAATTATATTTTTAAGTAATATAAAATAGTGGACAGTATACCGATTTTCTTGTCAGTACTCTTGAATTTGATGTAAATTTATCACTAGCTAGCTGCTCTAGATCTTAGTCTCTTCATTCCTGAATTAAACGCATTGGAGTAAAAACTAAGTATAGATCTTCTGTGATTGGTTTATATTGTTTGAAAATTAAGCTTGTAAATTATGTTTTTGTCCAAGTTCTCCTTATACTGCATTACTTTGTATGCTCTCTGATGGAATCCTGGTTGGCAGTTCAATTCTGATCATTTAGCACCCACCCTTGGAGTTGTGACAAGGGCATGCTCATTCCAAACTATGAGCTGAGTCCAGGTGAAGAATGATTCTGTAAATGAACTTGGGCATTCTTTACCAGAAGACATTTGATGAGAACTGGATTTTAAAGATTTTGAGCTCCACTTTTTTGAACCAAATTTGGACTCCTTTTTCTTCCCACTACATTACCTTTTTCTTTTGTAAATCAACAAAAAGTGAGAGGGAAGACTGTCATGTACTTTTGTAGTCATGTAGCTTGACGTATCAAATAGCTTGAGGGCTGAGAGGGAAAACTGACAACATTTGGATAGTAATATTTCTTTACTCCCTTCTCTCTCATTATTTTCTATATATTGGTCTTTAGTGGAGTCAGTAATGCCTTTCCAAGAGTTGGATGCTTAAAATATTGTTGTCTCTTACGGATTTACCTGTCTGTGACTTTTATCCATAATAGTAACATCATTCCTGTGTTTTCTTGAGACTTAATTCCTTTTACAAATAACTAACATGCTCTCCTGAAGAAAAATGCATCTTTAGCTTCATGATAATGTAAATTAGGACTTTTAACTCTGAACTTCATAGGTTGGATTCATTCTGTAGCAATAAAGCATATTAAAGCAAGAAAAAGCTCTTTAAAAATAATCTGAGCCTTAAAATCATACCCAGACACATGATGGCACCTTCCAGGAAATAGGGACTCTTGCCAAGGCCCATGCTTAAGGGACTCAGAAATTCTGAAATGCTCTTGGTTTTAAGGAACTGCTTTATTATTCTTTTAGTGCCATTGCAGGTATCTTCTATGTGAAATAAAGTATTTCATATTTGAAAAGTTAAATGTGTTTATATCTGAAACCCAACCCAGGTTGGCATTTTCACTTTGGCTTCTCTAGTGTTCTTATGCAGAGATCTATCCTCTTCTTCTTATTCTACAGGAAGACTTTCATAGATACAACAATAAATGATGGATGACATGAACTCATACCTATATTTTAGCAGACACTGCTCCAGTTCCTCCTAGTAAGTAATTTCACTACAGTTATATGAATTGAGTCACATTCTGATTCACTCCTAGAGGTGTAATGCCTGAGACATGGAAAAGCTAAATAATGGTATTGATTTTACATTCCTGCCAGTTGAAAAGTTAGAATTGGAACTGGAAGCATTTTATTATACCAAGTCTTAAGTATTAATATGTCCAGGAATCTAATTTCCACAAGTTTAGTCAGTGTCTGAGGTTTACAACTTTATTATAGGAGTGATTTGATCATTGTGAAGTGCCCTGGACAAACTCCAGTACTTGGCACAGACTGGTTACATGGTTAAATGAAAAACATGGGCAGGTGGATGGTGAGAATAATTTTGGTTAAGGATGGATATTTGAGCCTCCTACTCTTAGCGCATACTCAAATTTCACAGCTCATTGATCAACTATGTCTGTTATTACCGAGGAATAAGAAGCACCAATATTCCTCTTACAGGTTGGGAGTGCCAGATAATTTCCTTTTCTTTGTTCTCAGAATAAGAAAGTAATAAATAGCCTTCCAAATTTCATAATTGCTTCTTTCTTTACTATTTCATCTAAGGACTCTTCTTAAACTACATTACTAAATGTGTGATTAAAAGAAAATATATAGTTTTAAATACTTATGTTAGAAAATCAATTCTCAAATTCATTTTGAATAATATGAAAACTAGAATAGCCAAAGCATTACTAAGCAAGAAAAAACAAAACAAAATAAAACACTAAAAAAACAAAACAAAACAAAAACCCCAAACCAAATTAAGAACGACAACAACAATAAAACGAAGCAGGCAAAACCTGACCTGAAATTTTACTGTAGCGCTCTAGTAACAAAAACAGAATGGTATTGGTATCAACATAGGAATGAAGACCAATGTGATAGAATAGAAGATACTGTACAAAACCTCAAATCTTTAAACATCTTATATTTGACAAAGGAAGTAAAAATATAACATGGAGGAAAGAGCCTATTCAAAAAATTGTGTTGGGAAAACTGGACAGACATTTGCAGGAATTTGAAATTAGATCCTTACCTCTCACCTTGCACAAAAGTCAAATCAAAATTGATCAAGGAATTAGGAATCAAACCAGCTACCATACAATTGCTAAAAGAAAAATTAGGAGCAACAATCCAGCATATGGGAGTTGGCAAAGACTTTCTCAACAAGACTCCCAAATCAAAAGATTTAAAGTAAAAAACCTATGAGTAGAATGTCATTAAATTAAAAACATTTTGCTCAGCTAAGGAATTGGCCAAACCTGTCAAGAGAGAGCCTACAGAATGGGAGATAATAATGGCCTCTGATTCCTCTGATGGGGACTAATATCTAAATTTTACAAAAGATTCAATACCACAAACACAAATAATCCAATAAATAAATGGGCCAAAGAGGTAATACAAACTTCTCAACAGAGGAAATCGAGCAAGCCAATGAATACATGAGAAAGTGTTCTGAATCACTAGTAATCAGAAAAATGTAAATCAAATCTACATTAAAACATTCCAGTTAGATTGGCAAAGATGAAGAATATAAACAATAACAGATGCTGGAAGGGTAGAGGGTATGTAGAAACACTAGCACACTGTTGGTGGAACTGCAGAGTGGTACAGCTGCTCTGGAAAGCAGTGTGGAGACTCCTCAAAAACTTAGGGTTGGAGCCACTGTATGAACCAACTGTCTCTCTTCTAGATATTTTCACAGAAGAGTTAGAATCAGCATGTTACAGCAACACAGCAAAATCAATGTTCATATAAGCTCAATTTACTGTACCTAAATTATGGAATCAACCCAGATGCCCCTAACTTGAATGGATCCAAGAGCTCTGGTATGTGTGTGTATATATATATACACACACACACACACACACATATATACACACACACACACACACATATACAGTGGAGTGCTACTCAGCTATTAGAAACAGTGATATTATGGCCTTTGAAGGTAAATGGATGTCAACGAAACAAAACAAAACATGCTGAGAAAAATTAGCCAAACTCAGAGAGTCAAAGGTCAAATGTTCCCCCTCTATTGTGGAGGCTAGAAGAAAACCCTGGCTTGGGTGAAAGGCAGCCAAGCTCTTTCACTAACCCCACCAAAGGTTTAGCAATACATAAACTAGGGGAACTATAGCTATGTAGTTCAGGGATGTGGGCAGAGGAGAAGTGGGTGGCCGGGAGAGGGATGAAAGATAGGGAGGGATCTAGGGAGCTAATCAATACTGTAGCATACTCCTTACCCACCCCAAGAGGCCAAGTAATACTTATGCAATAATTTAATTCTGGAAAATTCACAATCTTTATACACACACATGTATCTATATCTATATTGATATATATGTGTATATATCTGGACATTTATAACTGTTATAGGGGAAATATAGAAGAATCAAGAGACTAGAGTGTGGCCAATGTAGGTGTGACTCTGGATTAGGATCAAATGTATATCATAATATTACTTTACATGCATTCATGATTGTACACCAAATCAACTCCTTAACAAATAATTTTTAAAAAGTAAATAAGAATCACCCTAAATAGTCAATGGCTAAGACATTCACATGTAAAAATGAAAAGAAAGGAACAATTTAAGCCTATAACAGTAACAAGAAGTTATTAGAATAATATGAAAATTGAAGAAATAGGAAAAAGTATTATATATAGAAAATTCAATAAAATCTATATGGAATTTTTGAAAATATTAGTAATCTTGTAGCTAGAAAGATGAAGTAAAAACAAAGAATATATAAATTACTGATTTCAGAATGACAAGAGAATATTACTAATGTTCTATATCTGCTAATAGGATAATAGGTGGAATTGTTCCATCTCTATAATAAATTATGTGAGAAGAGCTCTGGAACTTCCATACAGTAAAAGAACCAAAACATGTGACTACAATCATGAAACAACAATGATTTAGATTTTTCTGGAGATAATCCTATGGTCAATCAGAAAAGGAAGCAATATTTATTCATAAAAATATACTAAGTCTTAGAGCAACAAATGTGTGACACTGTCCCATCCCTCTGCCTTCTCTTGTTCACCATGGTATAACACTCTTGTTGGATGCAGTAAAGAAAACACTGCCTTTTTCCTCACTTCATAAAGGATATGGTATCTTACTTGGTTGCACAGGATTCCAGAATTTCAAATCATCCTCAGCTGCAAATCTCATAGCTAAGTGCCTTCCCTTACTCAAGTACTAATTATAAAGTTGAGGTTCCATCAAGTGCAAGAGGTTTAGAATGCTGGGACTATTGTTGATCTTGAACCAGCTTGCTTGCAGATTTGAGGTTGACTTGGAAAGCAAGTCAAGAAGATCAAAAGTTATTAGTCTTCTGTAATGCCTGGCTCATTAAGCAGGGGGATCAAATTGAAGGAAAGAGACCACAGTTACTGTCAGGCCAAAGCTTTAGAGATGTGACTCAGAAATTTTGCCCGAGGAACAACCAAAATCTCTCTCAAAGTAACTGACTTCATTTGAAAAAGTAGGGGGAAGTTGAAACCTATTGTCATTACTCTTGAAGATAATGGAGATTTCAGTGACAAGCTATGAAAAGTAAGCTGATGGAAGAAATTACAAACTTGAAGCTAAATCAAGAGATCATGCAATCTGAAGAACAGGAAGAAAATTGAATGAATAAAAATAGAGTATCAGAGAAATATGGAATACTCCACTAAGGGTACCAACATATGCATTATGAGAATACCTGAAGGAGCAGAGAGAGAAGTAACAAAAAATTATTGAAAGAAATTGTCTATGAAAATGTCCAAATTTGACAAAAATAAATGTAAGAAACTCAGTGAGCTCCAAGTAGGATGAATGAAGAGATGCACACCACAATTCTTCATCATGGTTAAAATTTTGAAAGCAAAAGAGAAAGAGAAAAATCTTTAAGCAGCAAGAACAAAATGACTGATCACAAACAATAACTTACATGATATTAATAGCTGACTTCTCCTCAGAAACAATGGGTGCCAGAAGAAAGTGGGCCAATATATTCAAAATATGTAAAGTCCAATGTCAACAAAGAAACTTTTCCTACAACAAAATCAGCATTCAAAAATAAAGGTAAGAGAAAGGCATTTCAAAAAAAAAAAAACAATAACTGAGAGAATAAATTGTTAATAGTATTTCTTCATAGGAAATAAGAAAAGAAATTCTTCACATGTAAATGAAAGGACACTCTAGCAAGTAAATCAAATCTACATGGAAAACAAAATAAAAACAAAATGAAAAAAATAAGAACACCAATGAAATAGCAATGTCATAATAGAAGACAATATAAACATGCTTGTTATCTTTTCTTAATTGATTAAAAATATATAAAACACTGTTTTTTTGGGCTAATAACAGGTTGAAATGCAATATATTTGACAATGATGGTGCAAAGGAGGTAAGAGAAAGCAAGTTGTATAGAAGAAAGAAAATGATACCAGCTAATAACTTAAATAAAAAAGATTAAAAGGAGAATAAAAAAGTAAATAAAAGGTTGATATTAAAAACTCTATAGACATATGATTGCTCTTCTTTTTTCCATTAACTTATTTAGTTGACAATAGATTATTTTTTGATGTAATATATATCACAAAAATAGTGCACAAGTGAAAAAAATGGAATAGAGCTATTTGGGAGTAATATTTCTCTGTCTCATCATAGTTAATTATAAGTCTGAAGAAGTTTAAATAAGTTAAGATGTATATAGTAAGCCCTCAAGCAAATACTAAGAAAACAATCAAAAATGAAAAAAAATGCTATCTTATCAGAATCCTAGCTGACTTCAATCAACTAAAAAAGCAGAAACAACCTGATAAGTAACAAACATGAAAAACTCACACTTGCCCATTTCATTTCTACAAAACTACAGTAACCAAGACAAGTTGGTACTCACATAAGGAATGACATGTAGATTTATGTAATACAATTGATAGTTCAGGGATAACCTACATCTTTGATAATACTTCTATGATCAATGGATTTTCAGCAAGAGTGCCAAGATCATTCAATAGGGAAAAGAATTATCTTTTCAATATATGGTGCTGGAATACTTGGATTTTTTCATGTAGATGGATGAATATGCTTCCCTATTGCATATAAAATTAATTCAAAATGGATTGAAAATTAAGGGCTAATGCCCAAAATGACTTTGAATAAATCATAGGCATATATCTTCATGACTTGGATCAGGCAATGGTTTCTTAGTTGCACCAACAGAAGTATAAGCAGCAACAACAAAGACAGATAAATTGGACTTCAAAGTTAAAATCTTTTGTGCTTCTTAGGATAGCTACAAAAATGTTAACAGTATTTGAAAATTACATATATTTTAAAGGTTATGTATACACAATATGTAAGGAACCAGTACAAATCAAAAACAAAATGACAATTCAATAAAAATGGGTAAGATAGCTGAATATGTAGGTCTACAAACAAATTATGTAGTTGTCAAAGAAGAAAATTAAAACTTTCACAATATCATTAGTCACAATAAGATATTAAATTATATCTACTATTATGGCTAAAAAATAAAATATGCAATAACAAGTGTAAAGATGTGGAGGAACTGGAACCCTCATGTACAGCTGATAGAAATTAAAAATGATAAATCCACTTTGTAAAACAGTTTGCTCTTTAAAAGGCTAAATACAGGGTTAAAATATGATCAGAAAATTCCATTCCCAGGTCTATATCCATGAAAATTCAAAATACATATCAATATAAAAATGTGCCCAAGGTGGTTCATGGTACGATTATTCATATTAATCACAGTATATGCAGCCTAAATGTCAATCAACTAAACAGAGATGTAAAAATGATATATTTATACAATGGAAATGGTCCACCAATAAAAAATGGAAGTTCTTTTGCATGGTATAGCACAGGTAAATATTGAAAATGTTATTTCAAGTAAAAGAAGCGAGTCATGAGAAATCACATACTGTCTGATTTTATTATATGAAATGTTCAGAGTAGCAAAGTACACAGATTGATTGGACACTAGTGGTTGCCTAGGGTAAGGGTTGATGGAGAGAAATGAGGAATAACTCATAACAAGTATTTTTTTAAAAATCTTAGTGGGGAGAAGCTGATGAAAGTGTCCTAATACTTAATATGATCCTGGATGCAAAGATTTAAATATAATTTTTAAAATTCCAGTTTTATGTTTATTCATAATAGTTGGGTTTATCCCAGAAAAATCATACCTGCATGAAAATTGATTTTGATTCATGATCCACCCATCCTTTTCCCTCCTGTCCTCCTTCTCTTCTCCTATTCTCCTTCCTCTACTCTACTAGACTTCCTTTGGCTTGTCTATTAATTTGTATTTGATTGGTTTTTTTCATGTAATCTTATCCTTCCTTTCCCCTTTCATTTATTTTACTCTCTTTTCTGCATATGAAAGAAAACACTTGACCTTTGAGTTTCTGAGTTTACCTAATTTTACTTAGCATGAACATAATTTTTAAAAATCAAATTTTGAATCATACATTATATTTGGATGAATTTTATGGTGTGTGAAGTATACCTCAATAAACCTGTAGAATATTGAATGTTTATGAAAAAATTAAGCTGATAGATTCTACAAGTTAATTTAAATGCAGCAATTCCATAAAAACAACTGTTTTGCTCATGAATACAGGCAAAGCTTCCTTAAGATAGCATTCGAAAACTGAACTGAAAATGTATAAAATTAATAATGTAAAGTGACTGATGGGGATTTATATCAAGAATGTGAAGTGGTTTCAACATTTGAGCAATTATTGATTTTATTTTTCACATCAACAAAATGAGACAGAAAATATATGATTATTTTAATAAATGCTGAAATGGCATTTGACAAAAGTCAATATACATTCATTATACAAACTAAACAAAAAAGGGAAAGAACTTCATCGAATCAATTTTGATGCCATTTTTAAAAACCCCTTAGCTAATATCATACTTAAAATGAAATAATGAACACTGCCTAAGATGGGAATAATAGGTTTTATATTCTCAGCTCTTCTATTTGCTATTATACCAAAGGTCCTAGTCAATTTAATGATTGAAGAATAAATTAAAGGCATATAGATTAGAAAGGAAGACAGAAAAATGCCTTAATTCACAGATGATATGCACAGGAATTTTAAAAAATCTACTGGACTGAGAATGTAGCAAGATCACAATGATATGAATTTTAAATATCCAATCAATTTTATATCTATGTATAAAATAGGAATTACAAATAAAGTTACAAAAGCAATCACATTTATAATAACATCAATTCATACCATACTTAAAAGCAGAGCAAATAGAACAAAGTATTGCATGGCCCATGGATTGAAAACTAACAATTAAAACTAAAATTTCTGTGATACATTTAAAAAGACTTAGATAAATGGAGATATATGTCATAGTCATGAATTATAAGACTTAATATTGCTAAAATGTCAGTTCTGCCAAAATATATCTATAGATTCAATACAATCCTTGTCAAAATCTGAGCAGCATTAAAAAATACAATCTGATACTAACATTTTATAAAAGTATAAAGGATAAAAGTAAGATGTATAAAATAATTTTGAAAAGAGCAAGTTGGAGAAATTGTACTACCTGATTTCCATATTGCTGTAACTATACAGTAGTAAGGGTGATATTATATTTGCATTTAAATTGATATATAACGCAACTGAATAGAACAATGGGACCAGAGATATGTTGGTGTGTGCATGTGTGATTTTTAGTAAAATTGTCAAGGTAAATCAAATTATAAAAAAATAATCTTTTCACAAAACAGCTGAAACAATTGGATACCCATTTTGGGAAAAAATGAACTTTAATCCTTCCACTAAGTGCAAAAATTTACCCAAAATGGTTTGTGCACTAAAATATACAATTTGAAGAAATAGTAGAAACAAATCTTGTTTATTGTTGGGAATCACATGTTTATTAGATAGGGCATCAAACAGCAAAAATTGGAAAAGAAAAAATTACATGGATATATGAAACTTAAGAATGCTTATATTTTATAAAATATCTAAAACTCAGCAGAGACCATCCTCTTGGAAGAGAGGGTAGTAGCTACACTGAAGGGTGTTGTGACAGGAAGCATAGGGTAGGCCCTCCATGGTGCTCTATTGTGGCTCTGGAATGCTTCAATAAAAGTGAACACATTTTGACTTTCATTGTCCAGTTCTTTACAATGCTTTTGTGGTAATGATAAATTTAAACATTAAGTGTCCATTTATTTTATTGTATTTAAGAGGATCAGGTGTTTAGAACTCAATAGTTTCACTGTCCTGTTTATGAGAGCTGATTAGTCCAAGGGAGAAGAGAGACATTCAAACACCTTGCCTAGTCTTTGTAAACAAGTGTATTACTTTCAATTCACATTATTACTGACCTTGCAATTATGGTTGTGTTCAAACCCAAGATGTCTAGCAAATTCTGTGTAAAATCTAATATGCTTAGACATTGCACTATGTAATTTATACATATGATTTCATGTAATATTTATGAAAGACTGTAAGGTAGGCAATAGTTTTAACTTAGTGATAACATAGATAACTTAGTTTTAACTTCAATAGTGAAGCTGAAGTTTAACTAGAGCCACTCAGCTATTACATCTCTCATACTATATTTGATCCAATGTTGCACCTTTCAATATTTTTTCATTATATCATGATCATGAAATTAGCTGACTAAATTTACTTCACTTCATTCACAAATCAGTAATTGAAATCTGACCCAAGAGGTCATGTGACAAAATTAGTACAATGAAACAGAACTACTGCATTCTTAGAAAGTTTCAAGGTTAGATAAGAAATCTTTCTCTTTGAAACTTCTTAGGCAAATTAAAAGCCAAGAAATATCTTTGATCATAGACTCACAAAATTAGTTAGCTGGAAAGGAAATTGAAAATATTCTAATTCAACCCCTCCCTTGCTAGAGATGAGGAACCTGATGTTCTGAAGTGTAAAATGCCCAAGGTCATGTTAGAAGACTAGAGAATACATAACCAAATTCCAAATTCTGTCCTCTTGCAGTTATCCCAAGTGTCTGATAATATGTTCCATACAAAATTTGGGGAGGATGGGAATGTGCACTGATTCAGAGAAGAGCAAGCAATCCTGGTGGGTTTCCTCATCAGGTACCAAGCACAACAGGGAAGAGGTAACAGGAGTCATTGACAAGTTCAGAGTAGCCTCTAGGAAAGAAGAGGTATGCAAAACAGAAGGAAAATATCATTAGCATCAGATGTTAGATGGACAAGTTATTGATTTTTTTTTCACGTTAGTCATGAGGAGCTTTGGTAAATAGCAGATCATGTCATGGGAGCCAAGGTGGAACTTGACAACATCAGGAAGAAGTAAAGCCTTGAATGGGAGGGTGACTCTTGTAGCAAATGTCTTACATCCCCAGGTCCCTCGTGTGTAGCTGTTTCCATGAGAAAAGGTAACTTTTTCTGGGGTTTTGCCAAGTACTGCAAATATTGTAACTTCCTGCCTGTAGTTGTGTAGTTCTTTCTAATATTCACAGTTGGATTAGAGAACAGGAAAGCTTGGTTATTTCCTTTATGGATAGAGAAGAGCGTGGAGAAGGTATCTCCATGATCATGTGGCAGATGGATGTGAATATGGAAAGCTTTCAATCACTGCACTGCCATGACCTCAGCTCCACACGGCTGCTGGGTGCTCTAAGTTCAGAGGTCTTTCAGGAAGCAAGAGTGCTGCTCAACTGGCAACTACCCCAATATTTTAAGCACCTCAAGGCACCAGCCAAGGAAAGGTGTCATAGTTTCTGATCACCAGGAGGAGCTAGGCTTCTGTGATAAATGGGGCAGGAAAGCATATCTTTTGTTCCTAAATGATCCTCATGGACATGTCCTGGACAAGTTGGACACAAATGAAGAAATCTGGCAGTCTCATCTAGAGAAAGGCCTGATAACCTATAAAGAATGTTTATGTCACCATCCCCATCCCTGGAAATTCACCTATACCAGAGGAGACCTTAGGATGGAGGCCATATAAAAATCAATGGCAAATAAAGATGATGATAACTATCAGTTTAGGCCAAAATCAACTACAGTAGTAAGGGCTCCAATCAATATCACAAATCTTACATTATTTTATCCAGGGAGGGGAAAAAAATCTCACCAAAATCTTGAAGAAGATTCCTACAGATCTGCAGATCCAAATGCCCAAGGCATGGATTCAGGAGACATTGTGGTGCACTGTCCAGTTCTAACCCCTTTGGGGCTGGGATACTCTCTCAGCTGCTGGTAGTGTCAACAACCAATAACTCAACAGAGAGAACTTGACTTTCCTTCAGCATTTGCACTGGATGGAAAGACCCATCTAGTCTAAGACCTCACCCGCTTCTTGGGCAAACCTGATCCAGTGAGTGGAAGACATGATATAAAGTCTGATGTTACTGTTAGCTGACCTGATTTCTTGCTATTCTTGATCCTGCTTCCATTACTCCCAAAATGTGTGGATTCTGAAAGCTCTCCCTAGTGTTCTTCCTGTCTATTTCCTAGGAAAGTTCATCTTACATCCTCATATTACCCTTTTCTATACACTTCATTCACTGCTGTAGTGCCCTACTATATGAGACTTTAGTATGTATTGTAGGAAAATATGTGGGAAATAGACTATCTAAACTAGTTAACCCTTTAATGCCTATAAATTGCTATGAACTACGGGACATATTCACCCTAGAATCAGATTGTAGGATGACACCTAAGCACTTCATAAATACTATTCAGTTGGCTTCTGTTGTTCATCATTCAAATGATTAAATCAGCCATAAAAGTATTCATGTTTTCTTGAAAGTAAAGCATTCTTACCTATATCTTTCCACCTCTGGTCATTTATAGATGATCATTTTCTCTTATTTTTAATTCTTTGCATATGTTTTGTCTATATGGAGTTCTCTTTGTGCTTTTCCTCCTTGGGGTTTTTAGAGTGTATTGAATCTTGTCCTTTAAAAAAATGACTAGGATCTCTTAAGTTGCTTTTTTGTCCTGAGATGTCTGAATTCATCTGCTTTTTTTTTTGCATCTTTTAAACATATTTTATGTGTTTTTCATAGGTTTCTTTTTTCTCTCCAGTACCTAATTTTAGTGATAAATTTTTTCATCTATGAAATGTTTGTTTTGGAACTAGAGCAGTGGCTCAGTGGGTACAGCACTTGCCCGGCACATACAAGAACGTGAGTTCAAACTCCAGAACCATGTACACAATGAAGTGTTGGAACAATACAGGTCACATGAAAAACTAAATAAAATTGATTCTCTCTTTCTCTTTCTCTCACTGTCCCTCTCTCTTAAAAGAATTTAAAAAATGCTTGTTTTGTTAGATTTTCGTGTTTTAAGCCTTTGCTTAGAATTCCCCTCCTTCCCTATACTTTCTTGAATATATGCATTTTAATTATTTTGAAGTTTCTGTCTGGAAAATCTAATTTCTTTTAGTATTTTCATATTTCTTTTCTTTTGTTCATTGATACAATGTCTCTTAATTATCATTTTTGCCAATTGTCATACTCTATTGATTGGTTGCTGAATTTTTGAATGAAAAGAAAAATCAGGAATCTTGACATTTCTTCCCCCACAGATACTTACATTTTCTTGTCAGGAAGGTATTATTATTACAGATGATAAGCTTTATCCTTTTGAGATTGATTTTAGGCTCCATTGATCTATTTCATTTTTTGTTTAGTCTTCAGGAATGGTCCTTTCTCCTAAGGCCAGGCTGTTCTGGGTTATCCACAGAAATCCCCAGGTGCTTTATTAAGGCCCCTCTTGGCAATATTTGAATTACAACAACCATCTCCCCAGCACTGAGTGACTGCTGATATCACCTGCTTGGTTTATTCACTTCCTAGCTGGATTCCATGGAGTTTTATTAATGCATAAAGAATTTGGTGATCATTCATTGACTTTAGCATTTGCTATGTAGATTTTGGGACTTGTTTATGTGTGATTGCCTCTCCTTCACAAATTTTTCCCTAATATTTTTCCTCTCTGGTGATCCTGGATTTGGTCTCTGGCTCTCAAAATTTTTAAGTCCACCAAAACTGGCACTTTCTGCATGGGGATCTATTCCTTGCACTGGAAGACTGAAAAATGGCCTCAAAAAGAGGCAAAACTAATGTGTCACTTACCTTGTATATTTTCCTTGTTTCATATGTTGTGGCTTCTCAGGTATTGTTTGAGTTGGTTGCTCTTAAATGCAAATATATAAACACAGAAATCCTATATGTATGTATGTGCGTATGTATGTAATTGCCTTTTGTGAGTTAATCTAATCCACATATCTGCAATTTTATCTCTACCTCTCTTGCGAGCTCAATCTGCTACTTCAGTGCTGCCTGCACTTCAATGTACTGAAATATTTATTATTCTTTAACGCTGCTCTTTCTTATGCCTCTGCTTTTTAATATGGTAGTCCCTCATTTCTTGTTACTTTCCTGCCTCATCCACTTTGTAAAGGTCTACTTGTTTTTCAAATTAGTATTCAATCATCTTTACCTGTCTCTTTTCCCCCACCAGAATAAATTGATTTTCTAATACAATGAATCCTTAACTACCTCCATTCCATTTCATACATTTCTATTATAATTAGATGTTTACTTATTTGTCTTGCTCTCCAGATTATATATGGGCTTTTTTTAAAAATTTTAATTAGGAGGATCTCTGCTTGGTACAATTCAGTAAGCTCAGAGACTACTAGTGTGGTGCCTGCCACATAGCACAAGGTAGATAGATCACTTCTTGGTGCATTTATCAATGAGGGATTTGAATTCCATCACTATAGCTATTATCTTCAGTAAGACTTGAAGTGAACTTTGAGCCCTGTCATTCATGAAGAAAAAGACCTGATGAGATGGGAGGTTTCTTTGACACTGTTAGTCCAGTGAATCTCCCACTAGGCAGCAGGATGTAAGCCCAGGCCTTTATGTTGCTTGAATTATTTGAATACACAAATTATTATTAGATCGCTTAATGCCAATACCACTGTCTTCTTTAATTGCTGTTTCTACCCCTCAGTCATCTGCACATCCCCATAAAATTCAGCACACTTTTAATCTATATGGAAGATTAACTTGACCAACACAAGTTAACCTTCCATATAGCTCCTTCCCCAAATTCTTCAGCAAATTCAAAATGTCTTTTAAGGCCCAGATTATCACTTCACTGGGTCACGAAACACCCCTGACCACTCAGTGCCTCACTTCTTGCTCGTGTCTCAGAATGTATCATCATGTCCTCTCAGATTCACCTTCATTTTGGTTTTGCTAATTTTCTTCTGTGGGTTTTCTCTTTGTCCCAGTATAGATGTGTTTTGAGGACAGGTAGCTGGCATTTTATGCTTTCTTACATTGTTGCAAAAAAAATCAGCATGTTAGTGAACTTGCAAGGAATTGTGAGAAATGTTGTTCAATCAAATGTTTAGTCATCTGTTTCGCTTGGTTTGGGATGCTGCAATTATATGGCTTAATAAAGGATTTTCCATACTTTGAGCAATGTTATAAGAGCTCAATAATTTTTACCTTACCCAACTTGCTATAGCTTTACTACCTATTTTAATTACTTTTTATCACTTCCTTAAATTGACTTTAAATTTTTTCATTTATGTATCCATCTATTCATTCATCTATTTATCTATCCATCATGTATCATCTGTGGTTGATCTATGTATCTATGCATCTATCTAGCTAATCTATCTTCTAAATGCCTATCCAAACTTTATAACCTTATCCTGAACATGAAGTCGTTAGTTAAATGTGTAACTTGAACTTATTTTTTCATGAAAAATGGCTTTATTTATATCCATGAAAATAATTATTTTACAGTATCTCTCTTTATATACCACCCATATTTTCCTTCAAGGCACCAAGCCTGCACTGTTGATAGTGGATAGGACCAGTCTGGCTTCTTAAATCCTACAGACATGTGTTCAATCAATTAAACACTTCCTGGTGCCAGTCAGCTTGAGGAACTTATGCAGCTACTTAGATCTTACCACAATCTTGGCTCTTATTAGGATGGGATAATTTCTATATTATTTACTTTGAATCCAGATTCTTCCTCTTTGTCTAAACCTGTTAGGCTGGTGGCTCAGTTTTGTAATCTGCCTGGACTTTTTATGTAGATCCTCCCATTTTGTCCACAAATCCACATCCACTTGCCAATAGACTAATCTATGTATATCACAGCAGTGGTTATCTGGTAGGTGGAATCAAACGTGGATAATTCAAGGAACTCACCAGCAATGAAAGACAGTCACACATCCTAACTCTTTGCAGCAGCAGTAGAAAAATATTTGATTATGGATCAAACTCAGCTCACTGTGCATCTGTTCCTGAGATATATAGTTAATTTCTTAAAAGTTCAAATTTTAATTTTCAAAAAGTTTGTTTCAAAAATAATTCAAAAGTTAATTTTCTCACCTGAAAAAAGAAAGGGAATGTAAATATTTCATGCTGAGGTTTATGAGATGACTAAGAGACAATATGAATTCAAATGTTTTTTATGACCCCTACCAATAATTTTTTATTTTATTTATTTAATTTAATTTATTTTATTTATTATTTTATTTTATTTAATAATTTTATTGCTATGTGCAATAAAATATGCTGTTATTTTATTGTTATTTTTTTTTAATTTTTATTTTTGAACAACCTTACACGATTTTAACAAAATAATATAAAATGTGTATAAAATGTGTAAATATTCTGGATATTGCAATTATCTCCAGGAGTACCCCCCCAATTACCCTCCCTTATCCCTCCCTTCCCTTTCCCTTTATAACTCTAAAAAAAGATATTAGATTATAAAGCATTACATCTTAT